>RJWJ010017101.1:8973-33604 GCA_004363605.1 Indri indri
AGAAAAAGCAAAAAAGCTGGAGGCATCACATTTGCTGATATCAAATTATATAACAAAGCTATAGTCATTAAGACAGAGTGGTACTGGCATAAAAACAGACACATAAGCCAATGGAACAGAACAGAAAGCCCAGAAATAAACCCATGCATATATGCAACTAATCTTCAACAAAGACATCGAGAATGCACCAAGGAGAAAGAATATTCTCTTCAGCAAATGGCATTTGGAGAACTCAATATCCACATATGAAAATAAATAAAATTAGACCCTTATACCATACACAAAAATAAAATAAAATGGATTAAAGACTTAAATGTAAGACCTGAAACTATAAAACTCCTAAGAAGACGGGGGAAAATCTCCACGACATTGATCTTGACAATAACATTTTAAAGGTGAGCCACCAAAAGCACAGTTAAAAAGGAAACATGAACGAGTGGGAATGAATCAAATTAAAAGTTTGTTCACAGCAAAGGAAATAATAAAATTAAAAGACAACCTATGAAATAAGAGCAAATATTTTCAAACCACATATCCAGTAAAGGTTAATATCCAAAATATACAGGGGCTCATACAACTCGATAGGAATGAAACAAATTTTGGCCAATTAAAAAAAAAAAAAAACAAAGAAACTGAATAGATATTTTTCCAAAGAAGACATACAAATGACCAATAGGTATATTAAAAGGTGCTCAATGTCTCTCATTATCAGGAAAATGTAAATAGAAACCAAAATAAGATATCACCTCAAACCTGTAGGCTATTATTAAAAGGTCAAACAATAACCAGTGTTTGTAAGGAGGCGGAGAAAAGAGAACCCTTACATATTGTTGGTGGGAATGTAAATTGGCACAACTATTATGGAAAGGAGTATAAAGTTTCCTTAAAAAATTAAAAATAGAAATACCGTATGATCCAGCAATCCCACTGCTGTGTGTATATCCAGAATGAATGAAATCTGTATGTTGAAGAGATAGCTGCACTGTCCTGTTCATTGAAGCATTATTCACAGTGGTCAAGACACGAAAACAAGGTAAGTCTATAGATGTACACACACACACACACAAGGAATATCTTTCAGCTTTGAAAAATAAGTAGATCATGTCGTTTAATTTTAGTTTCAACTCTGAGTATGCTATTACCATTTTCAGGTTCGAAAGATGAAACTCAGAAAAGCTAAGTGAACTCCGATAGTCAGCTAATCAATAATTTGAGAATGTTACGATTTGAATCCTAATCTGTTTGGCAGCAAAGCTAGGACAGTCTCCATAGTGCAGATGTGTCTCCTAAGTGTCTGTCTCCAGTCTTCTCTCCTGCACAAGGGATGGAGCTCTTCCACAGCATCCCTCTGCTGACATACCACTAACACCAATGCCAACGATTTGTCATGAAAGGCTGAATTCCACAGAATGTTTCCCCTTGGGCTGGAACAAATTCACGCTCTTTGCAACTTCCACTCATTGGTACTAATGGAGTCATCTAAAACAACACCGAACAATGGTCATTTCTAGATTGAAAATAGCAATTTAGTCGCTATTCAGTTTTCACTAGGAGATTCCTGGACCCCTCTAATCATTAGTTCAATGTTCCTTTAAATGTGAAGGCTATAAAGGGAACATTCTATGTTTTGCATAGAGAAACCTGCCCATTTACTTCTCAATCATTCCCTGAGTACAGCATTCATATTTAAAAGTTTCACTGTAAGATTCATAAAACAAATTCTCTACTACTTAAGACTCCTCTGTTTATAATTATTTGCATTTCCCAATTGCTGAAGAAGTGATATAAACTCCAGCAAAAAAATTGGCATTTCATTGACACACAGTGGACAATAAAACGACATAATTATGTCCAACATGCATGAATATTTTAGAACTGTGCCCAGAGACTGTTAAACAAATCTCTTAACATGCTAACATTCTGCAACTGCAGCATGCTTTTGGTTTCCCTCTTTCATTCTACTTTGTGCTCAGTGGCTTTTTAAGGGAATTTTGTCACTAGAATCATGAGCGCCATTCCTTATAGTTAGTCATCTATTCCGTTTCTATTGTTCTCTAAGGGGCTTAATATATTTATCTTTTTGACTCTCATAGATTATTTATTAAACACATCTCTAACTTGTGAATTTTAAAACTCACAATTTTGCTTTTTCCCACTTGGAGAAAGCAAAATTATTGTTTGTGGGGTATACACAAATAGAAGGACTCTTTGAAAACATTCTTATGCTCATTGTTTACCACAAGACCATTGCCACTGAAGAGACACGTGTATACCTCCAGCTCTTTTGCAGAGTGATTGACATGTACAAGACCCTCAATAAACATCTGGTGACCAAACCAATTTATGGGAATTCCAATCTACTATAGAAAAGATTCTTGTATGATGGAAAGGATGGGGCACGGACATGAAGCTTTGGATTTCTAAGATCCCATAATTTTCAAAAGGATGGAACTGTGTCACTGTAAGTTCACCCAGTGGCTCTCTGTTGTCCTTCAAATGCAATTTAAAATTTTTGGCAATGTTTATAGGTCTGGCATAAATTGGCTTCTCTCTTTGTTTTCACCCTGACCACTCTCACACTAGCTTCTGCTGCACGATGCCCACTGGCCTCATTTCAAGTTCCTAAATGAGTTGAGTATGTGCACACGAGAGCTTTGTCAGGCTGCCCTCTCTGCTGGAAGGCTCTTTGCTCCTACTTGGCTAACCTCCTCACTTCAGCGTCATTTTCCTAGATAGGTCTCCCCTGTGTATTCACAGCACAAGACCAAGCTCATGGTGGGTCCTCAACAGGAAAGGGCTGAAGTACTAAATGCCCATTATTAAATGTACTACCCTTAATGTGTATCTTTTTTACTTGACTGAGAGACAGAAAATAACACACTGTTGAAGAAGTTTTATATTATGGCTAAATCCTAAAAGGATCTTAGCTTGTTTTAATGATTATTATTGAGTGTATTCACACAACACCTTTTTTTGAAAGGGAGCCAACTTTTCCTTTTTTGAAATTTTCGGGTAGCAAAGAAGGTTTGGATACATATCAACAAGCATGAGAATGTGTGATTCCCTCACCTCAAAGACCTAGGGAACAAGAGGTTTTATGACTATGTTCACAGCTAACTGCATCTGGTGCTTGGAACAGCACCATGAGGTGGGCAAGTCTGCTGTCATTGTCCCACTGAAGAGATATAAAAACAAAGGAGTAATGATGTGGATTTCTACACACTTCATCAAACAAACGCGTTATGGAGGAGCCAGATAAGATGCAATTCTACTGAATTGCTGGTCCCCGGGTTTTCGTTTTTTTTTTTTTTTTTTTCCAATATTACTACTTGTAAATCACTTAAGAAGAAGGACATTTCCAGTTGCCTATAGCAACCAGGGAGGAGGTAAGTATTGCTTTCATCCTATCTTCATGATGGAAATGGCCTTCATCTCAATGAATGGCTGCCAGTCCAGGGTTCAGGCTCAGGGGACAAATCATTTTGATCAACCAGAAGAGCCCTACCTTACACCATAAAGTGAAGGCCATTTTATCATTGTAGGAAAAGTATATCTGGAGTTAGGTAACGTGAATTCATGCCTGTGATCAAGCCAGAATAGGTAAATTATGCTGAGGGATAATCCTCAAACTTCAGAGGCTGAAAACAACAGAAGTCAATCTCCTTCCCAAAGCACATATCCATTGCAGTTAAGCAGGGTGCTCTGCTCATAATGAGGGACCCTGGCTGGTGGGGGCACACCCCTACATATGCTTCCAGGAGTACCACAGCATGGCACTGTTTCACCCTGACAATCTAATGCTGCCTCCTAAAAATGACACACAGCACGTCTGTTCATATTTTTTGGTCAAATCCAGTCATATGATGATGCCTAACTTAAAAAAAGATTGAAAGGTATGACTTTTTTCATGTACCAAGAAAAGAGAAAATCTGGAATATTTTTGAACAGCCTTGACAACTATGGCGGTATGCTTTTCCAGTGGCAAACATTTATTTCTTTCTTTTTCTACTTGTAAAACAAATTTGTTCTCACACCAGGAGTGACAACTTAAAAGCTTAACTCAAGAGACAGCTCATCCAGTCAGTGTGACCAGCTTGAAGTCCAGATCCCGGAGTGGCTTCCTGTTGCTACCTCATCATATCTGGATGTAGTTCCTTTGGGTTCAGAAATCTGAACGAAAAAACTGAACTGAAAAGATATCCTATAAACCAGTACACGACAGAAGAGCTTGCACAAGATTACTGCAACAAATGCTCCCAACTATAAATAAAGGAGACCCAATTTTAGGTTTACAGTAATTCTGAAATCCTATGGAGAGACGTAACGAGGTCCCTCCAGGAGTAGAAATGTTCTCATATTAGTGTCCCAGTCTGTTCTGTGGGTGCAGTTCTGAATTTTTTGCTTTCTGTAGCCCATATTCCTGTCTTCTGGGGTGCTTCAACTTCCATTAATATCTTGGTCACATCAAAAGTTGGCATCAGAGAATATGCCCTAGTCAGTAGCTGAATATTGTTTTCAGCTTCTTCCCTGCTGAGGAGTTTGAGAGCCTTAGTGTTATTTTAAATCTCAAATAGTCACAAACTGTTAGTGATTTATTTGCAGTGCCACTAACTTAAAATGTTAGTGGGCTTCATAGCTCTTTGAATCTAGTCATCTCGGTGTGTGAATAGCACCCTCACTGTTCTTTTCTAGATATACTTCTTACTTTTGCTAGATTTTTGTTTGCTTGCCTCCTCCCCTCAGACCCCTGGCAACCTAAATCACAGCAGCTTCAATTTATAAGCCTTCCATGGGCAAGCCAAGATTTCAGTCCTTTATTCCCTGAGCCATTTTGTGCAATTGAATGCATTTATTGGATACCAAGCTCTTAATTATACCTTTTCTCTGAAACACCTAATTGACTCAGAAATTTTAACAGTGGTTGTGATGGCCATTCCTTTCATTTGATCCTTGCTGCGAGTCTAGGTTTTCTTTGGATTTTGTTAAATGCAATGATATTCTCAATTATATCTTTTTATAGATTGGGTTTGAAAAACAGTTTCCTCCTTCAGTCCTATAAATTACTGAACTTCTTGACTCTTTATTTCCTTCTATTTCCAGTCAGTTCTTTTCTAAACTCATCCTTTTCTTGTAGTATATTGCCAAGTGTTGCCAAAAACATCTGTATGTACCAAACCATGTGAGAATAATGATAATGCTAATAATAACAACAGCAGACCTTAAATCTCAGGGTTTTAACACAAGTCTGACATTGGTCAGCAGAGGTTCTCTACTCACTGTAGTCTCTTGGGCCCAGGTGATTAGAGACACCACCTCGACCTAGGCTTCCACAGTCACTGCGGAAATGGGAGAAGACCCTAACAAAGAATGTACTGTCTTATAACAGCTTCAACCCAGGGAAAATACAGAACACTTCTGTTCACATTCCATTAACACATCCCATGATCATGTGCAAATTCATGTATGTAAGGAAGCACAACACTAATATGTGGGTCAGAGAAGGTGTACCAAAAATACTTAGTGACCAGCCCTCACAGCCACGACACCCTATGCAGCTGAAGGATATTCTAAAATATCCCTCTCCCTCTTTTCTTGGTTCCTTTTTCTTTCCTTCCTTCTTTTTTTTTTTTTTTTTTTTTTTTTTTGGCTCAATGTACCAGGCAAGGACATTCAATTTAGAGTCATTAGACTCTTCGTTAAATAATTAGACATCTTTATGCCTGTAAACATAAAATAGTATGTTATGATAATATGTAAGTATTTGGTTAAATATTGAGCAACTGTTTGATTGTTCAGGTGAAGTGGAGAGTGAACGAGCCAGGTACCACTGGTAGTAACTGAAAAGAAACACAGCTGCACTGAGTTAGCGCCATAAAATGAAAGGCGCATGCTGCCTCGCCTCTGGGGCTACTTGACACTCTGGAACACTTTTGCCAGGCTGAACTGCTGCAAAGGCTGAGACCTGCCAATGGGAGTTATTCTTTTACAGACCGATGGAAGCTGACCCAGCATCTTTGGGGACGTAGTGACTGATGAGAAAAGTTTTTACATAATGTCCACTCTGTTGGAATGTGCTAGTTCTCTCTCTGCTTGGGTGAGACTGTGTGGGCTTTGACCACTAGCTAGAAGTCTTCTCTCTACTCCCACTCCAAACTTTGGGATCTGTGAACAATGAGATTTGGTAAGTAAAAGTGCTAAATTGTGCATCCTGTCACAAGGCACAATTAAAATGAGGATGCTGAGACAGATCTATAAGGATGGCTGTGACCTGAATAATGCTCCTTGGCCATGACTGTGGCTGTGACATTGGTAGTTATGTGATCTTGAATACACTATTAAATTGCCCCATGATTCCGTGTCTCCATCTTTAAGATGGCACCATCAGCTACATATACCTTCCAGAGTTATTATGAAGATATTTATGAGCCACTAATTGTGTCAATTACTATACATACATTAAAAATTATCATCAATTTCAATAGTGATACTAATATTGTTTTTTGCTGACCTTGCAGATCCACAGGGAACTTCTTATGGGTAAATCGAAGGAGAAATTAATGTCACCCTTCAAATTATTCCACTACCTCCATTTATGAATCCTTAGAAACTATATCTAGGATCCACAATCTTGGAGGGATCCCTTTGCTTGCACAGAATGCTAGAATTTACCTTTATACTACTAGTAGGTGGTGATATCCATTTCTTTTGGTCCAGATTCTAACATAAATATTTAGTATGTAGAAGGATTTCATCCTGAAAATGATGAATGGTCATTATAATATAGAAGAGATTCTTGGAGGAGGTATTCTAGCTCTGGATAAAGTTGGTATAGACACCTACCCAAAATGGTTTAAGCTGAAGCTTTCCTGGAAACAAAGTGAGTAAATCATCCACCAGATCCTAGCATAGATGTTACATCTTATTCAAAACTTTCCATGATTTTAAAAATATCGCATCCTTATTTATCAGGGAAGTAAAGTAGTAAACTAGTGGTTTGGAGCATTGCAGCCATGTCAGACTACCTAATCTCATATGTCTACCCTGGCAGTCACCAGCTGTAAGACCGTGGACACATTGCTAAACCTCTTCTGCATTTCCTCATCTGCACCATCTAGCATCACATTGCCTGCCTCACAGGGTTGTTGTGAGAATTAAATACTATTTTACATGCAAAATACTTAGAACAATAGCTGACAGATGGCATATATTTAATAATTAACTACTTTTAATAAGATAGCACATCAAACAGAATATACTTGATGTGCCTACATATCTGCTTTCTATATTTAGACTGAACAACTTGGCATTGGAAAAAGGTGTCATTCAGCACTTTTATAAAATAATACCACTAATAATGATAACTGGCATCCATTGAACACATACCACACCCTAAGCATTTTTAAGGTGATTTGTATACATTATCTCAGTTAACCTTGTTTTACCCCTGAAGAAACGGAAGCTTAGATAATTTAAGAATTTTGTTTAGATGAGAAGGCATGGCGCTCGATGGTGAAGTTAGGTCTGTTGGGTTGTAAATTCAATTCTCTTAACCACTAGGCTAGATTATTCCGCAGCATACTTTACTGCCTCTTTGAATTCTCAGCCCCCCGCAGCGTCTTACACTTCCTGAACATTTCGTAAATGTTTGTAGAATTAAATGGGCTCTTAGTTTTTGGGAATGGTGATTAAATATGATTGCTTAAAATTAAACTACTTGGCTACACAGAACATATTTTAAAGAGTTCTTCCTGTTCTTGCCTCTCATTCTGTATTTCTTGTTTTTATTTCTTTCTGAAATTTAATTCTGACACTGTTCTCTCTTTAAAATCTTCCATAGCTCTCCATTTATTAGCAGATTAAAAACACAATCTTTTAGTCTTGAGCATTAGTTTTTCATAGTCTTTATCCCTCTTATTTTAGCTTGACAACAAGCAGCTTGAGGAGTATAATATTAATATGCATTCAACACCAGCCTCTGCTTTCAGCTAGTTAAATAAATTGTCTCATTTGAGTCTCAAATACTTCATATCTTGCCCAGGGCCTAGATGTTAGCAATATTTCTGTTTTACAGATGGGGCAACTGAGGAACCGAGATGTGGATTAATTGGACAAGGTCACATAACTAGTAAGTGGTAAAGATTTGAACTCGGGAAATCTGGCTTTAGAGCCTGCAAACGGGACATTAAGCAATATTGTACAGCATGGGATGGGAACCAATTCTTAATTAAGAAGTCAGAAAAACGTTCTTGAAGAAGTATGTTTAAAGAAAAATCTGTCACGAGTAGGCATTCCTCAGACAGAGAAGACAGGGAACAGAATTTCCGTTGCAGAGAACCACATTTGTGAAGGCCTGAGAGGCAGAGAACAGAGACAGCTAGAAAGAGAAAGAGAGAGCGCGCGCGCGAGAGAGAGAGAGAGCGCGCGAGAGCGAGCGAGCGCGAGAGCGCGCACACACACTTCTGTAGAGATCCTTATAATCTATGTTAAAGATAATGAGAAGACATTGAGTTTTAAAGTAGAGAGGTGAATGTCATGCTGAGATTTTCAATTTTAGCAGCAACTTAAACTGGTTAGAGAGGGGCTTCAAGGAGAGAAAGCCTGGAGGCAGGGAAATCAACTAGAAATGTGTGAAAGGAGGAGTGAGAGCAGATATGGAAAATAATATCAATTTTAGTGATATTTACAAAGTAGACTGATAAGATTGAATGTGGTAAGGAAGAATGTATTAATGGAATTCAAGATGACTATGTTTGCTTGTTTTTACTTAAGCAACTACTTATTGAGATGGTGATCAGGTTGAGGTAGGAGGTGGAAGCATGATGTGGAATAAATGTAGTTTTAGACAAGTTGAGTTTGGGGAATACCTAAAATGTCCATATGGAGAAATATAACAAGTATTCATTCAGCAGCCTCCCTCCCTCTATGAGAACAGGTTTTTTGTTTAATTCACAATCTATATTCAGATCCTAGAGTAGGAGTGATGTCAGTCAGGTAAGCCACAGGAGTTTCAGTGGCTTTCACCAACAAAGGCTTATGTTATGTTCACCCACATGTTCCATGTGGATGAGTGGGGCTCTGCTCTCTGTATCCACAGCAGGACCTAGACTGATGGAAGCTTCATCACAACACATATGTCCCTGACCACTAAGCCAGTGAAAAGGTAGAAAATGTCTCAGAACCCATTGTATTAACATTTGCACCTGCGAGTGGTACATTTCATTTACCAAGGCAGGTCATATTGCCACACCTAACTCTGAGAGACACAGGACAGCAATCTTTGCTTAATATTGTATCACTGTTTATCAGAACTAATGATAGACATCACTAAACAATCTTAGTCAATATCAAGACATGTAAGTTGAAGTAGTGAATATGAATATATTTACATTGATGTCTGGAGTTCGGAAGGCCAATCTGAGGTAGAGAGATCCTTAAGGCTCTGCTGAAATATTATCTCTCTGATATCCACTTTGCTCACCCTGGATCACAAAGTCTTCCCAGATTTAGCTCATGTGACCCGTGTTAATGTCCACTGGCTGTAGTGTTATATTTACACTAACCTCAGTATGCATAATCATATGCTTTCACTTATGATTTTGTTATTTGACTGTAAGATCTGTGAAAACAAGGTCTTCACTCAGGCATCAGTCTACCCCAAGGCTTTAGAACAAGAGTTAACTCATTAAAGTCATCCAATACTCAGCTTTTTTAACTGAAGATTTTTTTTTTTTAAACTCTCCCTAATATTTCTCCCTTGGTTACAATGTATAACACCCATGCACAGGGAAAATACACGCAATATTGTAACTATCCCAGTGGGCCATCAAAATAGTCTGCTAAATTCATATTGCGTTTAAGTGGAAACCCACTGTGATGGTACACAAAGCACAAAGGGGATGTTGTGTATTTTTTATTTTTTTACTTGAAGAAATAATCTGAGTCATCTCTCTCTGTATCTTTCCAACACATCAGCCCCTGTAATCTCCTAGCTGCCACTTCACCACTTGTGCCTTCCAGGTCTGGCTCCCTTTCCGACGTCCCTTACATTCATGCTCCACTGAGACAGAAAGACACAAATCCAGTTCCGCCAGAAAGCACAGATATGGAACCAGAGAAACATTTCGGTTAAACAGATTGAGTGTTACATGGCTTGGGACTTGTGAATTCATCTGCTCAACCAGCCTTTTGTTGAATTAAAATTTACTGAAGCTAGGTTAGCAAAATACGGTGATGCCAGGCCTTTCATAGCAATGGGGAAACTGTATTGCTAAACAAAATGCTTCATTGGATGGGCTTTATTGAAAGTTTTTTTTTTCCTGCCTTTATCTACAAAGAAAAAAATACATATATATATATATATATACGTAATTTCGATATATTTAGTATCAAATATTTCAATGTTGGTCAGTCAAAACTTGTCAATAGCAACTATTATCTCATAATAATAGGTACCACTTAATCAGTTGCTTACTATGCCTCAGGCATCATTCTAAGTTTTAAAATACAGCCTTATCCCTGGACTCGCCTGTTTCCCATTGTGGAGGAGTCTCTACTCCAGTGACACTTCTGGCTCCTCACAGCAGCCTATGTTCTAAGGCTCTCTCACAGAGTAAAAGTGAGTCATCGGCTGTTGGGTGACAGACATCAGTCTATGTTTCTCAATTACGTAGAGATAGTTTATTACGAGTTAGTAAATACCAGGAATTTACTCTCTTCCTTACCTCTCCCTCAGTGTTTCTGGAACTGGTTGTGGATCACTTTCTACTCTGCCTGAGGCCTTTATTTGCCCTTTTGGTGCTATTCCAAGGCATAGGGAATATAGCCATGGGCTTAACAGGTCCATTTAGCCTGACACTAAACTAAATCACATTATTCAACAACTTTAAAAGTAGTTTGATTTCAAACCAACTCCTAGATCTATTTATACCTTTTGTCAGATTTAAGACAGATCTTCTCAAAATGTATATTTATATAAATACAGATTTATAGATATAGATATACCATACACTATATATAATATATGATAATTTATATGCTATATATTCTATATACATATATACACAAATATGTGCAAATTCATATACACACATATACGCACACATACCTTAAAGTAATTATGGGGAATCAGATATGTGTGTGTGTTTGTATATATCTGTTATATATACATCATATATAGGTTATATCATGAATGCATATAATCATCAGATGCAATAATAACTTTAAGAGTTGTACATTGTTATCGTTTTACAAATGACACTGCTGAAGCTAAGGGAGCTGAGGGATCTTTCTTGTAATTGTGCAGCCATTCAGCTAACATTCAAAACCAAGTTTGTCTCAAATTCAAACTTATGCTCATAACCAAACAAATCACTTCTTAAAAATTACGTGACACATTTAGAAGCCTGGCTGGAGTTTTTATGGATATGGGAAACTAATTTAAATTCTAATTCTGTTTCTTATTCTCTATACATCTTACAAAGTATGAGAACTCGGGTATGTGTTAGCGTAGAAGGAGACAAATAGAAAAATAAAACCACCATGGAGATCCTAAGAGGTTTAGTTTAATAGAATACAGAGTTTTGGAAGGGTGGAGATAGAGGTACCCCAGAGAAAGTGGCAGGGCACAAGACTGGGAACTAAGGCTGGGACTTGACTAAGAAGGGTTTTGAATTCCATGCAAAGAATTTTGGACATTGTACTTCCTTGTTAGTAGGAATAATAACAACAAATACTATCCATTGAACATTATTTTTCAAGGACTCTTAGGTTTCTTACACATTATCTCTAATTTTTAAATCAACTCTGAAATATAACTATAATTATTCTCAAATTTTTGGTGGGGAACCTGAGAATCAGGAATTTAGAACTTTTCTAGGAGTTACTGAAGATCTGACAAGAGTTACTGAAGATCCTACCTTACTTTGAGAGAATGAGGTGGCTTTCTGGAAAATGAGACATTTGAGGGCAACCTTGAACAAATGGAATGAGAGAGAACATAAGAATATGAGAAGACATAATTCCAGGCTAAGGGAACCACCTAAAAAGAAACAAGGAAATAGAAAATTAATGAGACACCTAAGAGTTTGGGGAGAGCAACAACCTAATATGTAACACTGAAATTTCTTGGCAAGCAGAACTGCAAAATGAAAACTTGATCAAACATATTCTTCTGGGTCTGTCTGCATTTCTTTATCCCATCTTGAGGTATAGGCTCCATGGAGGAATTTAAACAAGGCTTCCTATTACTGAATTGGATGAGCATCTTTACAAACAGCTGTATCTTTATCAAAAGACAACATAATATTAATTTCTCACTGGTCTTGGGAACTCATGTAAAATGTATGGGCTGGTTTTTAATTTTCTCTAGTGCAGGTGGCATGCTGTGTTGGGGGGTGGGCATGTGGAAGAGGAGGAAGTTTGTAGCAGAATCAGTAAAGTCACACAGACCCATGCATGGAACGACCTTGCTTGCGTGCCAAACTTCAGGCGGAACAATAATGAGAAGGTAGCTGAACTAATCAATTTGGAACAGGGCCCATTCCCTCCATCACTTGGGCACTTAGAATGCAAGCGATAATCCTCAGCTTTTCCTCAAACTTGCCCTTTGAACACAAACACAATGCCTTCTCTTATATAACTCAACAGAAAAAATAGACTTGCCATCTAAAATAGAAGCAGAATTAGTGTCCATGTTAATGTAACTATTTTGTTGTTGTTGTTACCCTTTCTCTCCTTCAACTTTACCCCTTTTCAAACTTCATGGAAGATTTAGTGCATCTTAATAAACCTAAATCCCTACCCTTAATGGTCACCAGAAACCAAGAGTACTTTATGTGTCCTTCTCACAGAACATGCACATGATCTCTCTGAACATGGGCAAAATTTCCTTGAACCTCAATGCACTCATCTCCGAAATTGAGATAAAACAGAGTTTTCTGTGTAGATTGAAGGGGGAAATGTGCATAAAGCATTTACCAAATTATTTATGACTGATCTGCTTTTGAAACATAACTTTAGCACTAACTTGCTAATCTTAAGCAAGTTTTCTAATCTTTCTAAGCCTTGATTTTGCCTTTTATAAAATAACAATAGTTATATCAATCTTGTGAAATTGCTGTGTAGATTAACTGACATGATATTTGTGATATAAATATTTTGTCAATTGTTACTCATCTCTGTCATTTCCACAGCTCTTTAAAAAGCACGTTACTTATATAGTGTTGGGATATGAAGGACTGAAAAAATAACTCAATAATCCTAAATTAAAGCCAAAGATCTATAGTCTGGAGGTTTCTTTTAATATATGCTATTACATCTCTAGTGTAGATGAATGCACTTTTTCACTCCCATGGGTGTTTTTGTCATTGGCTCCATTAACACAAGCCCAGAAGAATCTGCCTCTCTGGAATTGCTGGAACCAGTGGGTTTAAGAGGTTGCTCATCTCTTATATTTAGATGCTATCAAGTGGTTCTGGTCATTGCATTGCTCAGCCATGCCCAGAGAGCTACTGCAAAGAGCATGATTGTTCCCAAGATCTGCTAGAGTATGAATTAGATTAAAAATAGAGAAGCTTCTCTGCTTAGGGACTTTCAAACCTTGACATTTCTAGATAGGGACAACATTTTGCATCAGAGTTAAATTACATAACGCCTCTGTCCACCATTAACAGTCGGAGGGTTAGCCTACATAGTGTCGAATAGGGCTATGAATAAAAGAATGTTATAACAGCCTTTTAGAACATAACACAGCCTTTGATAGAGGAGTTTCAGCACTTGTAAATTCGCCAGAAACACACATACACATGCACGCATTTTCTGGATTTTTGTCAGGGTAGTCATGTCTCAATCATAAATAAAATGACAATAAAATGTGCTTTTATAGTTTGCATTTTTGCTGGACTATTTCTGAGCAAATGTTCAGGAGACTGACAACCTTTAGACCAGAACCCATTGAACTTCTCCCAGGCTACTCTGTTTTGAATTACATGTCAGGTTCTTTCCACACTTATTCCACGTGATCCTCAAAACAACTTCATGAGGTCAGTATCTTTTTGGCCATCCTATAAATGATGATTCAGACACTTGAACCTGAGGTTAATGATGATTTGGCTCTTCAGGAGCTGTTGGCCAATCAAAGCAATGCAATATGCACCACATCATTTTCTAAGAATGGTAAGTTCTGCTAATTAGAGGATCTTTGTTTAGCTGAACAACTGTGATGACTTTGGATAAGCACTGTTGGAAATAGGAGCTAGTTCAGAGTTGGATTATTGTGTCTAATAAAGGAAAGAATAATTTGAAATGCATAGAGAAAAATACTTGACAGAAGAGCTCTAAGACCATTAGAATGGTCTTTTCTTGCATTATAAAGAGAAAAAAGGAAACTCCAATGACAACAAGAGTGGGAAGGAACTTCAGAGAAGTTATATTTTTACACGGAGGTATTTTTAAGTTGTTTGCTTAGAGATGTGTGATGTAATCTCCCTGTTCATTTTTCCTATGGCATTTTTAGTAAAATATGTGTCATTATTCACCAAAGCTCTGGTACAAGTTAATTAGTCAAATGATTTCAAAGAGGGTCAGATTTCAGTACTACTGTGATGCAAGGTAAAACAGCATTTCCATGAAACATGCAACCATAAAACAACACTGGTTGTTATGGAGCTAGAGTTCCCAGGGAAGAACTAATGCGTGTGGGGGGTGGGGAGCATACTCTCAATGTCTAGCATATGGTTAAAAAATAAAACTCTCAAAATGTTTAATAAAATTAAACCAATGAAAAGAAAATAAAACCTATAGAATTTGAGGGAAATTAAGAGTTTATCCCAAGAAGAGAGAGGATGTTATTTAAGCAAACTTTGGAGTTCTTGTTTTCTTCATCAGTGAAATGGGATTTTTGAAAGATACACTGTCAAATGCTCCATTCAGTTTTTACATCTGTTTGTATAGACACCTCAGTTTGTCTTCAGACACAGGCAAAGCCACAAATCTTGGGGTCTTTTCCAAGGCGTTAAACAAGACACCAGAATTCCCTACTTTGCAGGAGGGCCTATGCTCGATACTTCTATTATATAGCATGAGTCAGAATTCTCAGATCAGCTCCTTGGTCCCTACGACTCCCGCCAATTGTTGAACGGAAGGACCCAGCTTTAGTTTTTGATATCGGTATCAAGAGATGAACTGTATGCCCTCAACTTTCTACCATGTCTCTTCTTGGTTTTCAGCAAGGCTGCCATAGAATAGGAAGACCCATGAGAAAAGCTTTGGCATGAGACATATTACCCAAAGTTCTGCTTGAAAATAAAGTTGATTTTAATCAACTGTATTTTTCTCCAAAACATTCATTTAACAAACATACTTGATCCAGGACCTATGCAAGATGCCTGAACTATAAGAAAAGAGGAGACAGACATTATTTTTTCGGTCTGTTGTTGCTTAATTCTAGTGGGAGAGATAGGCAAGGAATCAAACAATTGCAATTCATTGCACAGGGAAGTAATGTGATGGGTGAGTGCAAGATGGTATGACACTGCAGGGAGGAGTCACCTTGCCCAGACCTAGGAATGAGGGTGTCCTTGCCAGGGGATATGACATCTAAGTAGAGACTTAAAAGATGAGCATGACTAGCCAGATATAGAAAGCAGAGAAAATACTCCCAAACGGAGAAATCATCTCCTAGTGGTCTAAATGGAAATAGTACCTTTGGGAATTTAGGAAAACAAGAGGAAGTCAGCTTGATAGACCATGAGCCACTGAGAAGTACTGAGAGATGAAACTAGAGAAGTGACCAGTGTCTAGTTTCCAGGAGCAACTTTAAGATTTGGGACTCTATCCTACAGTCAATTGGGAGTCACTGAAGGGCAGTCATTGAAGGGTTTAAACAATGGAAGACGTAATCAAATATGCATTTTTAAAAGTTTACCGTTGCTGATCTTTGGAAAATTATTTGATGGTAGAAAGAGTGGAAGTGGTGAGATAGGAGATAATGATACATGGACCAGAGTGGTGGCCATGAAGATGGAGACAAATAGACTTTAGTTATACACAGAAGTATATTCTGTATGAGATTTAGTCATTTTAGTTATTGTCTTGATAATAATTTCCCCATCTCTTCTGTATTTCCTAGACTGTGCTGCTTAAAACAAGTGTAAAGACACTATCC
The DNA here is from genome assembly GCA_004363605.1 of Indri indri. NCBI lineage: Eukaryota > Metazoa > Chordata > Mammalia > Primates > Indriidae > Indri > Indri indri. Next base: position 25,136 of record RJWJ010017101.1, read on the forward strand.
AAGGGGAAGATGGTATTTATTAATGACTTCAAAATGCCAAATATTATATACCTCTTTTTTCCAATAATATTCTAATAAAAGTGCTGATATCTTCAGCCATTCCTTCATTCCTTTATTCAAACATACATTTATTGAGTATTTACTATGTGCTAGGCACTAATCTAGATCTAGGAGACCTAGCAGTGAAGTGACAAAGGCATTGTTCTCATGGGGCTTACGATCCATTAGTATTGAAGAGCAAATATTAATAAAATATTATTAAATGAATTAAAATATGATCTCAGATAGTTTTAGGTGCCATGACATAGAGTGGTAAGGTAGGGAATGATTAGAAGTGGCTACTTCACATTAGGGAATCCCTCAGAGAGTTGATGTCTGAACTGAGACCTGAGTTCTGAGAGACTCTTGCAAATATCTGTGTGAAAGGTGTCATAGGAAAGGGAGTAGCAAGAGTAAGGCCTTAAAGTAAAACATCTCCCAGACCACCCTATTTAATTTCACAATGTAGCTCTTTTTACCACTCAATCCTGACCCCATCTGCATGACTCTACTTTACTCTTTCCATTTTATGAAGGGATTTTCACTTTCTAGCATGCTATATACTTTACATTTTCTTTTTTATTTCAGTATATTACAGGGGTACAAGTGTTTAGGTTACCTATATTGCCTTTGCCCCACCCAAGTCAGAGCTCCAAGCATGTCCATGCCCCAGACAGTGCATACCACACTCATTAGGTTTGTATATACCCATCCCCTCCTCCCCCCTCCCATCTGCCTGACACACGATAAATGTTGTTGCTATACGTTCACTTAAGTGTTGATCAGTTAATACCAATTTGATGATGAGTGCATGTGGTGCTTGTTTTTCCATTCTTGTGATACTTCACTTAGTAGAATGGGCTCCAGCTCTATATGATAAGAACACTTCACAAAATAGGCATAGACGGGACTTACCTAAAAATGATGCAAGCCATATATGACAAATCCACAGCCAACACCATACTGAATGGGGAAAAATCGAAAGCATTCCCACTTAGAACTGAAACCAGCCAAGGTTGCCCTCTATCACCACTTCTATTCAACATAGTGCTAGAAGTCCTAGCCAGAGCAATCAGACAGGAGAAGGAAATCAAGGGCATCCAAATGAAGGCAGAAGAGGTCAAACTATCACTCTTTGATGATGATATGATCTCATACCTAGAATACTCTAAAGATTCTGCCATGAGACTACTAGAATTGATAAACACATTCAGCAAAGTCTCAGGTTACAAAATCAACGTACAGAAATCAGTAGCTTTGCTATACACCAACAATAACAAATTGAGAACCAAATCAAAGACTCAATATCCTTCACAATAGCAACAAAGAAAATAAAATACCCAGGAATATATTTAACTAAGGAGGTAAAAGACCTCTACAGGGAGAACTATGAAACACTGAGGAAGGCAATAGCATGGGACATAAACAGGCGGAATACCATACCATGCTCATGGGTCGGCAGAATCAACATTGTTAAAATGTCTATACATTTTCATCTTCGTTATTGTTTCTCTCTCTCCCCTACACTAGGATATAAATTCCAGGAGGGCAAGATGATTTATCTGTTGTATTCACTGGTGCCTAGGAGAGTTGCTAGCACAAACATGGTGCCCAACAGGTTTTGAGTTAATGCACGAAAGAGGGAAAAATAAACAATTAGGAATAGAAAGTGTTCAGGAACAGGAAGATGAGCAATGTGACTGAAACATTGTAAGTATAGGGAAGCGAGGTATGACATGAAATAAAGATGGTAAAAACAAATCCTGCAGAACTGTGTAAACTGTATCAAAGAGTCTTGTTTTTATCTTAAATGTGCCCAGCCTCTATGAGAGGGTTTTGAGTGGGAGAATGACACTGAATTTACATTTCTAACAAATCACTCTGGGTATTGCATGGAGGATGAATTTTAGGGTGTGGGGAGAGAATAGAAGCAGAGGGATCTTCTCAGGAGCAAAGCCTTCAGTGACTCATAAGCCCCTATCCTCACCCTTAATGGATTGCTCAGTGTTCACTCTCCGTCAAGTAGAGCTTGCATTAGTTTTACAGTAATACATTATGGGGGATCTGCCAACTTCCTTTCTCCTGGCATGGCCAAAGGTAACAACAGCCTGGAGCTGGGCACAGAGCTAATCTGGTAGAGCATCTTTTATGCCAGGAAAGCATAAACATACTTCAGAGATGCAGCCTTGATTAAAAATACATGGACACTCTGTGGATCTAAGCTGAAGACATATGGCCTTTGATTGCCTGGCATTTTCGATTCATACAAGAACATTATGGTGCTGCATTATGGATGAGAAGACACATTTCACTATCTTAAACAGAGGGTCTATGTGTGTTTTTTTTTTCTTTCCCACCCCATCCTCCATTACCTTTCCCCACCCACTCCTTGCTCAGAGATTGAACTGTTCAATTAAGCCCTGATTAATCGTACTTCCAATTTTGTCATACGAGTGATTTGCACAGCCTTGGTTGCTACCTTTCTTCATGAAAATTAGGCCTGGCTGTGCCTCAGAGATGAAGTGCCCATGCCACCAGCTCTCCTTCCTGGAAAGTTCTCTTCTATGTCCCCTTCACTATCCTTCTCCTGCTGTAGTTTTATACCCTCACTCCAATCTTGAAAAGGTGAATTAACTAATCTTATACGAAGCACCCACTATATGCATTTTTATATGTTTTTTTTTTGCTTAAGACTCAACAAAATATTCTGCTTCCTTCCTCACTATGAAGGGCAAGGCAGCAGGTTGGCTATGAATACAGACTCCCATGATAAACAGACACACAAAAAGACGTAGATTTGAATCAAGTGTCTAACACAAACTAGCTGTGAAATTCTGGGTCAAGGAAATGGATACCTTTGGTCCTAAATTATCTTTTCTGTGACAGGAATACTTATAGTTCCTGCTTATTAGATGGATACCAGGAGGCCATGCCATGAGGTGATACTCTACAAAGAGCTTAACTCAATAGCAGGGACATAGTAACACCCTTAAAAGTTCTGGCTACTGTTACTTCAATATTTCTGTATGTGCACTACACATATGAAGTGCTTAATTAACATTTTTAAATGAACCACTTAAGGGAAGTCTTGATTCATTATTATAGGCATGTCAATTCAGTTACCCCTTCTTTATGATGGCTTCCCGCAACATACCGAGTGAAGACAGTATTCCTATGTCCTTCTCTAGCATGTATTTCTGCATCCCTCATGCATTCATTCAGTATGGCATAGGAGTTAATACTACCAGTGTTGAAGCCAAACCACCTGGGTTTACATTGGACCAAAATACATTCTGGCTGTGTTTTATGGTCTGAAGGTTTGTGTCTCCCCAAAATTCATGTGTTGAAACCTAATCTCTAATGCAATAGTATTAAGAAGTGATGCCTTTGAGAACTGATTAGGTCATGAGAGATGTGCCCTCATGAATGGCATTAGGGCCCTTATAAAAGAGGCCTTAGGGAGCTCATTTGCTCCTTCTGTTATGCGAGGACACACAGAAGGCACTGTCTATGAAGCAGGCAGTCCTCATCTGACACCAAATCTGCTGGGTGGCACCTTGATCTTGGATTCTCCAGTTTCCTAAACTGTGAGCAATAAATTTCTATTGTTTGTAAATTACCCAGTCTTAGGTATTTTTTATAAGCAGCCCAAACAAACTGAGACACTGTGAGACCTTGCAGAAGTTCTATAGCCTGTTTGAACTCCAATTTCTTCATTTAGAAAATGAAGATAATAGTACCATTTATCATATATGGTTGCTATGAGTATTAAATGAATAATACCTATAAGCCCTTTAGAACAGAAACTGGATTAATGCAAGTGATCAATAAATATTCTCATCATCATCGTCATTATTATTTGCTATTTTGCTCTTTGAAAGTTTTTATACAGACTTGAAAATGATTATCATACTTTAAACATGTTTGTATTTGCTCTAAAAGAGGCTTGCATTTCTAATATACCGAATATTCGTGGGGTAGCAGTAGGTATGTTTTGTTATCTATGGCTGACTGGGGCAAACTTAGAGTGATATGCCTGGGACTGTCTAAGTATTAGCACTGAAAGTCCTACATTTTGGGAAATCTTTCAATCCTGGGAAAACTGGAGTGGTTAGTTATCCTGACAGGGTAGAGGAGATTAGGGTTTATAACTTGACCTGTTTTACAGAGAAAGGATGGGAGATAGGAGTATGATGGCAATTGGACTTAATTACGGAAGAGATAATAGGTATTTGTTTATCAGGAAAGCAGGGTGTGTAAGGGTTATGGTAAGAGAAAACCATCTACTAGGTGAAACATTGACCCTAGAAGCATAAAGAAGATAATCAGATTTGTCTAGATAAAGGCACAGGAAGAAGAGGATCAATGCTTTTTGAACATTGCATTTTTACATATGTGAAATTATATCCATATTTTTCTAAATAAATGGAGATAATCCATTCAAAAAGAAAATATTAGTATTAATTGAACACGTCATGTCAGGCTCTTGCTGGGCATTTCACATCATCACATTGATTTTTCCTAATAATCCAATGCTGCACCTGTCAGAATACCTATTTTGTAGATTAGAATCTCTGGGGATAAGATCCAAGCTTCAGTTCCTTTTAAAGCTCCCTAAGTAATTCCAATATATACCTTCCTAGATTTCTAATTTAATTAATCTGGAGTACAGCGTAGACATTGGAATTTTAAAAATCTTCCCCCGTGTAGTAGGTTCAATAGTGTCCCTCCAAAATTCACATACTCCTGGAACCCCAGAAAGTGGCTTTAATAGCTTTATAGATGTTAATGCTGAGATGACATTATGCTGGATTAGGATGGGTCCTAAATCCAGTAACTAGTATCTTTATAAGAAGAAGGAGAGGACAAATGGATACAGACACAGGAAAGAAGGCCCTGGGACAGTGGAGGCAGATATTGGGGTGAGGTAGCTACAAGTCAAAAACCACCAAGGATTTCCAGGAATCAACAGAATCTAGGAAGAAGCAAGTTTGGATTTTTTTTTTTTTCCTGGAGTATTCAGAGGGAGCATAGCCCTGCCAACAATTTGAATTCAAATTTCCAGCCTTCAGAAGTGTGAAAGAATAAATTTCTGTTGTTTTAAGACACCCAGTTTGTGGTAATTGGTTATGGCAACCATAGGAAACCAATAAATCAGGTAATTGTAATATGCAGCCAAGTTTGAGAAATACTATTGTAGGTGGCTTACCCTGAATCACAGTAAGCATTTTGAGTTCTACTCCTCCTTTATGAGGGCATGAACTCCCTCTAAAATGTCTCTTACTGCTGCGCTCAAATAGGGAGAATTCTTACGCAATAGCTACTTTTTAAAGGTTTTATGTGACACCCCCCCCCTTCCCCGCACCATAGGGCAACGTGGACATTCATGTTTCAGCAATCATGTACCCAATCCAGGTCTGTCCCCATAGATTTGTTCCCCTTTATTTTAAAATATTCCCTCTATGAGAATTCCAAAGAGAAGATTTTCAAAGAGAAAAGCACAATCATTACAGTTGAGAAACTGCTCTTGAAACTTATTAGCTCGTGACTCATTCTCCTGAAAGGAGCTAATACCTTAATTTCATATTTCTCTGCTCAAATGCGGACCAAGGCGTAAACTGAAATGAAACTTTACACTAATGGCTTCTTAATTATACCCATCTAAAAGCAATTACCTGAGTTTTAGCAGATACAAAGTTAGGGTTGATGGGACCAGCAGATGAGAAATAAGATGAAAGGTCATCTGCAAAAAAAAGATCAGTGGAGGGGAGATAAAACGCGGTGAGGAGACAGAAAAAAAAATCCAGAGATAAGTAAAGGTTGATAAATTCCGAACAATAGTTTCGCCTGATTTCTGAAACAGGTTTGCCCCTTTCTCCCCTGTTAGAAATGAGACTAAAGAAGAAATGTTTTATTTCAAGGAAGAAACTGACTAGATATGAGACCTGGATACCTGAACTACAATTACTTTATGCCACATTTTGAGCCAAAATTTACTAAATTATAGAACCAGGAGTCTAAGGTAAGAGTCAGTGAATAAACATTCTTCATAAGTTATTGGTTAAAGAGAAGCATATATATAGCATGAGCCCAGTTTGCAAAATCACACATAGTGTTCACTGTGTGTGCGTACAGGTGTTTGCATGTACATGGAAGAACCTTCACTAGAATGCACAATTGTCCTCCTCCAAGTGGGAGATTTTGACGACACTCTATGCTGTATGCTTTTCTATTTTGTTTAAATTATTTACAACGAGCGTATAGTCATTGTGGACAAAAGGGAAAGTCTAAAAATAAAAACTGGATATGAATCAATCAATCTAGTAGAAAGAAGTCAAGTTAAATTGCTTGTATTTATCTCCATTAAAAATTGAACTGATTTATTGATTTGCTTCTTGGAGCAGGCTTGACACCTTTCTCAACATAGTGCAGGGTCTCAAATTTAGACCTGTGGGCCAGAATCCATTCTATGGGGTGTATGGTTTATTTGGGTCTGCATAGTTATTAAATATTTTAAAATTTGAATGCCTTTGAATGTTCTCTTCAATTGAATTTACTCCTTCCTTCCTTCTCTGTCTCTCTGTCTCTCTCTCACACACACAAAGTCCATTTCACCTATTTCTTTTCACTTGTCTGACACTTTATATATATATGATGTAGTCTTCAAGAGAGTGATAGGTCTCCAAGTCCTCCCCAGGATTTTTCTATTTTTCTCTTATGCTTCAATCATTTGATCCACCTCTTCATTTAAAATCACCATTTTTTTTTCAAAAGTTGATATTATTATATCTTCTCTGTGGCCAGAAATGAGTTATAGATTAAGCATCATAAGCACAATACCAACTTCCAGGTATTGATGTCCACTCAAAAACCTGCATTTTTGCAATGCTTCTAGATTTATGGTCAATAGGAAGAGCTGGTCTCCACTCAGATAAATTCCATGTCCTATTGCAGAATTTATGTTTGTTTTCATCTTTGTGTCAGAATTCAAGAGACAAGAAACCTTTTCTATTGATACCAACAAAATTAAAAACAAAGCTAACACTAAAGCTAACATATGTTAGTTGTTTCTCATATTCCCTATTCTGTTGCTTTATGAGTGATAACTTATTTTAATTTTCCTAAGAATCCTCTGTAGCAAGTTTTATTCCTACTTTGCAGATGAAGACATTGACATTCATTGAGATAAATAAAATTCTGACAATAGCCTGGCTTTAATGGCTGGCAAGTGCTAGCATATTAGTGTGATACGAATGCATGTACCCTTTCCCTAGGTAGATTCCTGAAATGTCAGTGGTGTGCTAGAGCCGGCTGGCACTGGCTTGCAAGATCTGATTGTATGCATCCCTTCCCCATTCCAGTTTAGAAATGTCATATCGGTAGCTTGAAATTAGCCATGGTGGAAATATTTACACCATAGAAGTTGGCACATGCTAAAAATTGGATTTGGGAAAAAGAGGCACTTGTTAAATGTTTACTGATATACCACTGTTTCTAAACTAGAATGGAGTTCGTTTCATTCACTGAATTTTTTACAAAGGCCCTACTACTTGACAGGTATACGGTTGACACCAGAGAGACAAATGGTACTAAGATGGCCCCCAATTTCAGAAATGCACAGATTAGTAAAATTTGATATGAAAGAAAATCAAAGGTCACAATATCAAACAAATACCAAAGAAAGAAGTAAAAACTCACCTTGCTGTGCAATAAAGAAAATAAGAATTGTGGAATTTTAAAGTAAATTACACAGTACAAGTAAAATATTAATAAGAATTATTCAGATGGATTCTACTTATTTAACTCTTTAACTTTCAAATTACATAAAATGCAATTCAAATGGACTTAAGCAAGAAAGGCCTTTTTATTGTTGCTTTTTTGACTATTTTTGTTGTCGTTTCATGTTATGTACCAAGAAACATGTACATAGCTAAGAACTATGCATTAGCTTTCCCCTTTGAAATGTGTTTTCCTCCCTAATAATCAGATCTAGTCTTTTAGTTCCATCTTATCTTTCAATTCTCAGAGTACATGTCATGTCCTCAGAAAGACATTTTGTGATCACCCACACTAAGATACACTTAATAGTTGCCTATTCTTATTATGTGGTATTATGAATTTTTTAATAGTTGTGTTTCTTTCCCACTTCCCCCAAAATATGTTGAAGTTTGAATGCCCAGGGCCTCAGAAAATGACCTTATTTGGAAATAATGTGTTTTTGATGTAACGAATTAAAATGCGGTTATTAGAGTGGACCTTGATTCAATATGACTGTTGTCCTTACAAAAAGGGGAAATTTGGACACAGAGACAGAGACACACAGAAGGAAGACCATGTGAAGACAAAGGGGAGTATGCTACACGAAGAGGACGGCAGAAGTTGTGATGATCAATCTACAAGCCAAAGAATGCCAATGATTGCCAGCAAAAC
>RJWJ010017102.1:0-33501 GCA_004363605.1 Indri indri
TCTTTTTCATAGGTAGAAGGCATCTAGTTTCATATTATTCACTGTGATATTAACACTAGGTTTTTGTAGATATCCCTTATTAATTAAAAGAAGTTTTCCTCTCTGCCTAGTTTGTTCAGAGTTTTTATCAGGAATGTGTGTTGGGTTTTGTCAAATGCTTTTTCTGCCTCTATTGTTATGATTATATGATTTTTCTTCTTTAGCCTATTGTGATGAATTACAGTAATTGGTTTTTTAAATTAATATATGTTTAACTTACAAATAAACATTCCATATATTATGTACAACATGGTGTTATGTACAATATGTAAGTGGAATGGCTAAATAGCTAATTAACATCTGTATTATTACACATTTTACTAATCAGTTTTTGAATGTCGAACTAACCTTATATACCTGAATAAAGCCCACTTAGTCATGATGCATAATTCTTTTATATATTGGATTTGATTTGCTGATATTTTGTTGAGGACTTTTGCATTTATATTCATGAGCCATTAATTTTTATTTTTTATAATGTCTTTGGTACCAAAGTATTGCAGTAGTGCTAGCCTCATAGAATGAGTTAGGAAGTATCTCATATGTTTATATTTTCTGTAAAAGATTGCAAAAATTGATGTAATTTGTTCCTTGAGTGTTTGGCAGAATTCCCACCTGAAACCATCTGAGACTGGTGCTTTCTCTTTTGGAAGGTTAATAATGGTTGATATAATTTATTTAATACATATAGAAAAAATAAATAAGACCAGATGTTTATCTGATGACAATAAAGGTATTCTTTAGCTAGACAGTTGCACAAAGCTGATATTTAGCTGGCATGTTTCAGTGAGGCTCTACCCATTGTTAAAATACTCTTTTCAACTTGTTGGTAAAGCCACAGCCTATTGCCCAAAACCTACAGATGCCCCTTGTCACTCAGCCCTTCTGAGTGTCTCCTCAGAGCACCTGACCTTTTTTGCAGCTCTATGGGTAGCACTTGCAGAAGCAGAGGTCCAGCATGACCCTACTCCTATGTTTGTTATCCTGGGTCAGTGCCCGTGCTCTATTGGTGATTAAATGTTTGGAATAGCCTCCTCTAAATCATGGACAAAGCAGACTACAATGTCTGGTTGTTATTTTAAGAAGCTTTCTCCTTGTCTTTCAAAATCATTTTATTGATGTAACACATAGACAGGGATGTTATTTAGAGTTTAATACGTTACGGAGAAAATGTAGAGAATTTCAATCCTGAAGGCACTTAGATACGAAGTTATGTCATTCAATATAATTTTTAAAATATTGCATATATGTAGAATTGTGTTGGAAGAAGAATTAGTAGTGTGGCATATACCCTGCTGTCTTCCTTGCAAAAATATCATACTCTGATGTTGAGAAATTTGTATGTTTTAAAGAAAGCCCTCCCCCAAATACCATTTCCATGAAGTCTTCCAGCATGTAAAAGGAAGTTTTTCACTTACAATCAACAAAAAATATAATACACTTCACTGGACAAAATATAGGATATGCTTGTGACCCACCTGGAAAAGTAATATTGGTGTTGAATTTCTTGTCAAAACAAAAGAAATTTATAACAAGGGGGAAGAGAGGGATGGTGATTTGTTGGGAAGTGAAATAATCCTTTTGAAGACTTTTGCTTTTTATTACATAATTAATTTTGAAGACATGCAGCTATGTTGTACTTTCTTCGAAAGCATGCAGATGCTAATCTTGCTCTTCCTCATTGTGAGAAAACAACAAAAATTTCTAATAGATATAAAATTATTTTTCTTGAAAGCAAGTCCTAGGGTCACTGCTACAGTTGGCATGCACTTAATCCTGCGTCAACGTACAAACTACATCTGAAGTATTGTATGAAAAGTAGGTGATCGTAAATCAGAAAAGCTAAGTATTTCCTCTCTATTACAAGGACGTTATAAAAATTCTTTAGAACAAATTATATCTAGAAATATTTTTAAATACTCTAAATCAGAACTAACAGAACTATCTGTGATGGCGGAAGTGTTCTGTGTCTGCATTGCCCAGCACAGTTCCACCAGCCACATGTGACCAGGGAGGACTAGAAATGTGGCCAGTATGAGTAATGGCCTGATTTTAATTTTATTTATTTTTAACTGTCTTAAATTGAGATTTAAATAGCCATGTGTGCTTAACATACCTTATTGGAAGCACAGTTCAAAAATTTTTTTCTTTTTTTCTTTTTTTATTTCAGCATATTATGGGGGTACAAATGTTTAGGTTACGTATGTTGCCCTTGCCCTCCCTCCCCACCCAAGTCCACAAGTTCAAAATTTTTAAACTTCAGTTATCCAGAAATCCATTTAGGCAGAATCTCTCATTTCTGAATAATATTAATAGTGGCATAATTTTCATATTCATGTTTTTATCAAAAGTTAATTTTGTGTGGCTTCCAATTTAATTTTCAGATGCTTGTTTAACAGTCTTTAACATGCTGAGCATCGTATACAAACAACACTGAAAACTGCAAAGTTAAAACAAGTTTATTTCCATCCAAATATTGTAAGCACTGGCAACGGTGCTAGCATACCTCAGGCAAGCTTTGCTGTTGATCTTACATGCATATTGATAGTTTCTGTTTTTATGTGAAACAAATCCTCAAGGGATCTTTAAAAACAAAGATTTTCTTTTTTTTTTTTTTTTCTCCTCACAAAGCAAGTTATCCCTCCAGTATATTCTGTACTCATTATAGTTACAGGAGAGGAAGCAAATTCAGCAGATGTAGCTACACTTGTAAGGTATTCTTGACCTATTGTGTACTAACATTTAGTCAATTAATAGGACTTCAATAACACTATTATTTTCAGCTCTACTGACAAATCAATATCCTAAACTGAAATAAACCATGTGGTCTTGACACAGTGAAACAGAGACAGTAGCCGTTTCTTTGCAGGCGTCTCCATGAGGGTTGGCCAAGCCTCCTGTTACAACTGCTTTATTTGGTAACATCTACAAAGAATGCAGAAATCAAACCATGTAAGATATTCTTAGAGCGATACCTTTATCATTATTAACATCACCCCTGCCCCGGCAAAAAAGCAGACATCTGTGATTTTAAATAGGCTCCAAACTCATCATTTTAAGATTTTTCTTGCATTTACTTTATGTCTTAGTCTATTCGGGCTGGTATAACAATGTAACATAAAGTGTGTAGCTTATAAATAATATACATTTATTTCTCATGATTCTGGAGGCTAGGAAGTTCAAGGTTATGGTTTAGGCAGATCTGGTGTCCAGTGAGGGCACACGCCCTACAGAAGGCACCTTCTTGCTCTGTCTTCACAGGGTGGAGGAGGCCAATGTGCCGCTCCCTCAGGCCTCTGTTAAAAGGACACTAATCCTATTCACAAGAGCTCCTCTCTCATGAACTGATCCCCTTTCAAGGGCCCACCTTTTAATGATGTCGTATTGGGAAGTAAGTTTCAACCATTGCATTATGGGGGAACACAGACTTTTGGACCACAGCACTTTATTCCTGAAATTTGTTCCATTTGTCTTTCAAATCCTTTCTCTCTGCTTTAATCCAAGTCGTCTTTTTTTTTTTTTTCTCTGATAAACTCCTTTCATCAGGGCTTTCTCTCATTTCCAATTCTAATATTTTCAGTGAGAGAATTTTATAGGTCGTATGTCTCCTTAATTTTGATTGTTAGATGTATCATATTTTAAAATTGACTCCGAACAAATTAATTGATATGAAAGTTGCAGCTCTAAGGAGAAGGGAACGAAATGTCAAATAGTAAATACATTTTATACATTGCAATCATGGAGCCAGAATATTTTTGCATTGATACACACGGTCAATTTTAAAGTCTGTCATTTCTACTCATTGTAAAAATTGCTTAATTATGCCACCAGTCTCCAGTGTGTTACATGCATTATAAGCTTAGACTCATTGCCCATTCCCGGAAATTTTATTATATTATATTCTAGTAAGGAGACATGGGGAAGGGAAATAAAAAATAAAATTTAGATAGTACGACCTGGGACCAAAGCCAGATAGATGCAAATAGTAATTTATTACAAATGCTGTAGAATTTTAAAGTTAGACGGAATCTTAGAAATCATCATTAGACAGATGAAAAGGCTGATATGCAGCTGGGACACATGACTTGTTCAAGGTCAGAAAATAGCTGCAAAGTTGGACTAATATTTCGATCTCAGATCCTATGCCCATGTTCCCATCAGACTCTTAAAAATAATATACACATAAACATAATCTGGATCATATGTTTGCCAAATAGGTTAACAAACACTAGCCTAACGTAAGGTCAGATATTCCCCACATCCTGCGTAAGTCAGGTTGGCTTAAAAACAAAAGGGCAGTCAGGGAACTTTTAATAACTGACAATGTAAAAATAAGTCTGGTTCTGCTTTAGGATGTTAGTATAGAAATACTCTCCATCCTTATCTAGGTATCTTCTGTTGACTATATCTGTCATATGAGCAAGATATCTGCCCGTGTCTGCAATATGGGCTCTAAGAATGGGGTTGGGGGATGTGACCAAAAGCTTCTTGCCTGGCAACTTTCCTTTAAGGGAACACTCCTTTCTACCTAGGTGGTCAGGACCCTAAAACTTCTGGGATATAAAATGTTGAAAGTTTCTCCCATTTGAAAAAAGGGGCCTCTCTGCTGGAAGGATTTGACTATCTGTTTGGCAAGCGCCTTTGTTCTCTTGGTCATTTCATGATTTTAAGGTGCTCAGACAAACATTTTCCTTGGCATTGCCTCAATAACAGCTTTTGGCTAAAAAGTGTTTAGGATGAGATACTGACCATTTCCTCAGTATATTAACTGATGCAATCAGTTTGATTGGGACAGAGTCGTAGTCCTCCCAGACTGTGATAACAAAGACACTATCAACTTAGTTGCTTATAAACAATAAACATTTATGTGTCACAGACCTGGAGGCTAGGAAGACCAAAATCGAGATTCATGAAGATTCAATGTCATGAGAGTTAGTTCCCTGGTTCATAGATGGCACACAGATCTTGCTGTGTCCTTCCATGGTGGAATCCTCTGGGGTCTCTTTTATAAAGGCATAATGACACTTATGAGGGCTCTACCCTCATGACTTAATCACCTCCCAAAAGGCTCTACATTCTAATACCATCACCTTGGTATGGTATCCCCTCTTTCTTAGAATTAGGATTATATCATAGATAAGGCTCTCCACATATGAATTTCAGAGAGACACAGACATTTGGACCATAGCAGGCAGTTTCTCAAGAGAAACATCATGGACAGTTTGGGCCAGATAATTCTTTGTCCTGGTGGATGTCTTGAGCATTGTAATGAGATTAGTAACATCCCTGGCCTCTAGGTGCCAGTAACACCCAGTTGTGACAACCAAAAATGTCTCCAGACATAGCCCAGTATCCCTTAGGCTCGGAATCTCCCCACTGTGGTGGGGGAATGGAAATAAGCAGCATTTGCCTGTGCCACTTTTCTTCATGTATTTGCAGGGGTGCTGGTGATACCTGGGCAAACTGACCTGAAATGGGTCCTGCCCTCTCCAAGCTTATAGCCTAGTGAGAAAGACAGGCATGAAGCAAGTAAATAAACACAAATCATAAGTTGTGATATGTAAGTGCTATGAAGGAAGAAAAAATGAGTCCATGGAGGATCTTAGCCTGAATGGCTAGGGAAGGGCTATCTGAGAAAGTGTTGAAATCTGAAGAATGAGAGAGGTTTATCTAGAAGAATTGTTAGGCAAAATTAATTCCAGAAAAAAGGAAGTCCTAGAGCCTGGAAAGAGCTTGGTTTAGTAGGGGAATCCTAAAATTTCAGATAGCTGGAGAAGAATAAGGGGATAGGGGTGCAAGTTGAAGACAGAAACAAGGGCATAATCTTACAGACTTGTACATGCCATGCCAATAAAATAAGAATCCATTCTAAGTAAATGGGAAGCCACTGAGTATCCACATTCTGGATGCTTGAGATCAAAATGAATTGGATTCTATAGTCTTAAATACAGACTTGCAAAAATCCAGTGATGTTGCTTTGGAATAGCCCAGCAAAATGCATCCTTGCAGTGAAAGTTAGCCACCTTATAAAATCTGCCATTTGACTGTATCTGAATTTGGGAAATTGAATCATATTTTGTACCATCTATTGGGGTAGAGGTAGTATTTTTCATGACCATTCTGGTTGGCCCTTTCACAGTCATTTCTAGATGCCAGGACTAGAAGCCACATGGGTGCACCTGGATTCTTTGGGAAGAACTACTATTTACTAGAATATTATTAATAACGAGCTTCCACTTCTATTCACGGCCACCTCACGTGCCTTCCACAGCATCTCTTCATTCCAGATTCAGAGCTGTACATGATTGCCGGATCCACACTGGCCGCCCTGACTCTCTTATACCATGTCCACTTCTCAGCAAGCATCCTGCTCCTTGAAGTTTTAGTTCAACGTGAGCTTTGAAATGGTCAGGCTTTCCTATTTACAGTTTCTATTTCTTATTTCTTTTTTTAAGTCTGTTGGTAAGTTCCATAATAATGGAAATGCTATAGAAAAGAAAGTGTTGTGCACTATATGTTTATTTTGTTATCAAAATAAGAATGTGAACTCTTAATCCTTCAAGAGTTAACTCTTCAATCTCAGCCATAAAGTGCAACTGTGTCTTGATAATGGATGGCAAAGTATGAAGGGAAGGCATAGCATTTTTTTTTTTTTTTTTTTTTTTTTGCCATTTCATGTAGAGAGCAGGTAACACAAGGCGACATTTTTGATTATGTATGCATCAGCAACTATGATTTATGGCACCTGTTTGTATCTGTTACATGAGTGATGGATTTTTAAGCCAAAAATAAAGCTACTATATTCACACCTGAGGCCTGAGAAGTAACAGTTTAGTAAAAGAATTGGTGAAAACAAAAATCTATAAAAATAGCAAAGAAATAAACATGATGAACACTTACATCCTGTCTCCTTACTTAAGAATTATTACGTTATACCTTGTCTTACATAATTTTGACACTTGTGCTTCCCTTTGCAAAGCTATATAGGTGCTGGGCTCTCTTGCAGCCATAGCTGTCTTCATTATAATACAGTGACTTACTGGGAAGAGGTCTTTGATGACTACATATTCAACAAATTATTTAGTATACATAAATCTCAACAGAATCAAGAAGGTAACCACTTGTTAGCAATTTTTTTGGCACTTTTTTTGTGGTTCTCTTTTGGGGAAACTCTCTGCTGAAGGTTAAATGCTTTAAAAATAATTTTAAAATAATTACATTAATCACTACATATAAATGAGCTTTTAAGCCTGAAATGTTAAATTGCTATTTCCAGAAATTATATTACTGTGCATTAAAATGGCAGATTTGTCGTCTACAGTCTCTGTTTAAGAAACCAAAAAAAAGTGATTTGTGCATGCAGGTGCCTTGGTTGATTTATGGATGTTTGAGATATAAATCTTCAGAAGTATGAAGGTTCAAAACCACTATAGGAATTAAATATGAACTTTTAAGAGATTCTTTAGGGGAGTATTTTCTATATATGAACAGATAAAGTGAATCACAGTTGTAAACATCATCTCTTTGGGTAATTCAATTGTGATTTCCTTTGTAAAGATGAATATAAGGTTCTGTTATGTGGTTCAGATAGTTTTTCCCATATCATAGAATTCATATTAGAGAGGAATCTTAGTCAAATTCCCTCTTTTTAAGAGATAGGGAAACTGAGTCAGTGTTCATAAAGACTTACCAAAAGTCCTTAACTCACTGGTAGCAGAACCAGATGATATTTATGAACCCTCATTTTACTGTACTCACCACAATAGATCCTAATTATGAAAGTGATCATATGTCCACAGCTTCTCAATAAATGCTAGTTAGTGTTAATAAGTGAGAAACCTAAAATGGTAAGGGATACCATATACACAAAAGTGATTGAAATCACTGTCTAGATTCAGAAGTACAGGCCAAAAAAGTTTTGAGGGCCTCACTCCTGAGAATGGGTCAGTTTAGACCCCCAGTCATGCCTAGTCTAACCAGTCTTTTGCTCAGCAGGAAGTAAAATTGTGGCTAGAATTGCCTAGAGAATCACTTAGCCAAATAACACAGAGACATAAGCAGAGAAGATAATTCAGAGACACAGCCTGGTGCTAAGCCTGATTTATGACAATGTGCCAGTCTTGACCAGGTTTTGGCCTCAGCCTCTGCTTATCAGGAAGAGAAATTGGATGGTGGCAGAATAAGGCAGGCGGAGGAAGGCCAGGGCTGGAGCTGGGGTTTGGTGACATATGGGTCCGGGTGTGGCATATCTTGAGATGCGCTTAGGACGTAAAGGGGAGCCAGAGGGAAAAGCAAGTTTTGAATGTCCGAGCTCTGTTCTGGGTTCAAGAATTTACCTCTGTCAGTTTGGAAAACACAGGCTATGTACAGAGCTTGAGAACAACAAAAAGGTCAGCATTTTATAAGAAAGGCTCAATGTTTCACAATCGATTGGGAGCTTAGAAAAGTTAGGCCGGCGAGGCCAAGAAGTGAGACACAAGGATTGGGTTGAAAAGGGTGGTGTGACCAAGGGCCATCCGCAAGGCAGGCCGTGTGTGGCTCAGAATTAGAATGCAGTGTCCCAGGAGTAAGAGGGAAGGGATCACAGATTAGGGTCAGGATCAGGAGCTAGCAGGTACAGGACCAGGACACAAATGCATAAAGTAAGAACTTCCAGTCCATTCTGGGCTACAAAAAGAAAAGAGTTAGTGGGGATCAGAATTTTGTCTCAGAGGAACTGTAGGGTTGCTGCTTGGGAGTGGGGGACCCCGATCCCATAAGCGGGGTGAATGAGGCATACACAGAACATGCAGGACAAGAGTCCCGGCTCCTCTCTATTTCTCATGCCTTCACTGGTGAGGACGCAGATTTTAATAGAGGTTCGAAATTAGCCTCCAGAACCCTATTGTTCCTAGAAACAGACAGGACATACCCATTTGAGTAGAATCGACTCTAGTCCCCTCCTTGGAGTTTTTTTGTTGTTTCTTATCAGTTTTATTTCATTTTTTAAGTAGGAGCGAGGGGGGCACTCTGAGGCATTGTTTGGGGGGCATACCTTCCTTACCACTAGAACACTTCTGATTTTACTTCTCTCTACCCTACTCTCTTATCTGGCCTTTTACATATGATATCGATTTTACAGGTCATGCCTTGCAGAGACAGTGGCCACTGCAACTGCTGCCTAGCTTCATTAGAGTAATCACTAACTTGCAATCAGTTACTATTTGAAGCCTCCCAAAACTATGTCACAAGACTGCAGCATATTTGAAGATAAGGGTGGTACTCCTCACTCAGATGTATCTGGCCTTGGCAGTGGGTATAATTGACCAAGTTAGACACTCTCCGATTGGCCGATTACAAAGCATTGCAGCAGAGTGAGAGCCCAGACACACACCTGCTTCCCCGGGTGTGGTCACTCAACCTGGAACCTCCTGTCTCACCCCCTGGCTCAAATGGCTCAGGTTCCTGGAGGACACAGGGTTAGACCAGAGCAAACTCTGCTCTGCAAGTGTTAATGTCCTCTTAAAAAAATAACTGTATGTATATTAGAAAACAGAAAATACACAGTTCCAAAGTACAGAGGAGAAAGAAAATAATTTTGAGATATTTGAATTGGACTTTGAAGAATAGTAACTTTTTTTCCCCCTAAAGCAGTGAAAACAGTTGAAGGGACAGAGTGATTTATCTCAAGTGTTACCCTTAAAAGAATATTAATACTTGACGATCTTTTCACATAGTTGCTTCTTTCTTTTCTTTAAAAAAAAAAAAAAATCCTTCCTGCCACTAGAATTCTGATCAGCTTTTGTTTTTTGATTTTTTTAGTTTAAGATAAAATTAATAGCCTAACATCCATTACATATCTTGGCTGAATTTGATTATAAACAGCATGCTTTTTTCCTTGTATCATACCTTACTTGATTTTTAGAATCTACCTTTCATATTTTATTCCTTTCTGTCAGTTAGTTCAAAAGCATTCACCATGACTTCAGAGCCATACATTTTAGATGGTATTCTTGGGATATTTTTTCAGCTTTATTTTCTTTCTATTGGCTCAGTTTCCTTTCTTTTAGTACATACACATTCCCTTGATGTTGATTTCTTCAAGCTGACCTGTGTCCCTCCCTTCGAATTTATTGCCAGAGACGAAATGCCCTTCATAACCTTCACCTTGAGATTTGCTCGCCTCTCTGAAGTATTTCATTTGGTTTTCAAAACTAAAACTTGCGAGAAATCTCAGACTTTCAGAACCCTAAATATAACATTAGTAACGCAAGAGGGGAGAAACATATGAAGGCAGGCATACACAAAAGGATACAGTATAAAATACTAAAAGAATTAACAGAATGAGAAAAGGAAGCATTAAATTCACATCAAACAAAGCTTTGAACATTAAAGCAAATGAAAGTGAGGGGAAGAAATCTATATGGAAGCCAAACAATCACTGCTTCCTGACAGCTGCAGTTATTAATTAGTGTTCCGTCATTTGCACTAAATGGTCAATCAATACTTTTGCTTCTCTGGCAGGCCATTTGCTTTGCAGCTTGCCTCTTAATGGGAAATGAATCCGCTTATCCTCATCTTCGTCATTCTGCCCAATGCTACCTGCCTGACAGAGGGTTCATAAGCTGGGCCGACTCTAGATAAAGTCGCGAATTTTGCCCCCAGACTTCCATTCTCCTGCCTGACCGCCTCACCTGCAATCTACTGTTCGTATTGTTGCTATTTATCTTGATTCTTCCTGTGTAAAATGATTGAATGACTAATTTTCTGTGGTCTTTGAAATGTGACAAATACCTTTCCAAAGGTGATTCCAGGTGACATTTCCAAACCCATCTCCTCTCTTTCCCCATTCCTGTGCATCCTGTATGTCAGCCACAGCATGTTACTCAGGAAAGCTTGGTCAGAACCCAGGCTCTAAAATCAGTAAATTCCTATTGATTATTGGCTTTTTTAGCCACTTATTTTGTGGCACTGGGCACGTGACTTAACCTCTCTAGATTTTGGTTTCCTATCCGCAGAGCTAATACCTAGCTCAAAGGGTTATTGTAAAAAGAGAATGAACTGGAGTATGTATGTCAAGAGTAAGCAGTTTACCTGGGGGTTGAGAGACACTCAATGTTTGTTGAATGAATGGCACAGAGTAAATAACAACAAAAAAATGACTCATTGTTCTCTTTTGTTACCTGGAATGCACTTCTCTGCATGGCCCATGCTTTAAGATTTATCTCATACACAACCTCCACATGAAAGCTTTCCTTGGCTACTATCATGATTATTCATTCTCTATTCTATCACAGTGCCTTGGGCATATCTCATTATCTCTCTCATTATACTGCATTTAACTAAGTTGCACATCTGATTGCTTTACCAGACTTCGAGAATGACTATCGCTAGAACATGTTCATACTTGGGTCCTCTCTGCTGTTATCATGTGCCTGGAACAGGATAGATGTCAGTATTTGATTTTGAGTAGATGGACCCTAGAAATACCATATAGTACTCAAAAAAAAGGAAAAAAAAACTAGTTTCTAATAGTAGAATTAAGACACTAAGGTGGAACCATTTCAGACTGAGAGTCATTTTGAAGTTCACATTAAAATTATTTCGTAACTAAACCTCAAATGAGATGAGAGCCATTTGTAAGTTTAGGGTTAACAGATCTATTTATAAATATTGTGTTAAAAAATACATTATTTCCTACTTATTTTTCTTAAAGTATGTGCCTATATGAAATAGAAATGTCCATAAATATAGGAATATAGAAGCAGACAAGGTTATAAAGTTACATTAAAATGACTGATTGATAATTATATGGACATGTGAATTACATTGAAAATGGTTATCTCTAGAAATACATGTAACTAAGAAAAAGAAATACATACTTACACAAATAGTTGATGACACATTACTAAACTTGACAAAACAGAATCACTCTTGTATGTGGTCCTGATCAGAAGTTTGACGTTCGGGGCCCTCTCTCTCCGATATTTGTGTCATTAGAGGCAAGTCACTTAGCATTATTGCTTGTCAGTGTTTTCATCTGTAAAATAGGAATGGGAATTAATACTTGCTTTCTTACTCAAATGGTATCTATGAGAAGGAAATGAGATAAAGTATTTTCATACTGTAAAACTCTACAGTGTCACAGATATTGTGAACTACAGCAAGTTTCTGGGCATTTGATGACTCTGTTTATTAAGGGCTCTCTTCCTCAAGACCACAGCTAGTATCCGGGATTATTTGTCTACTATCTCACTCACCTCTTCTGGAGATAATCTAGCTGGACCTCTCACATTTTTTAAAGGGCTCTAGTGTCAATGTGTACATAGTTTCAGCAGCAAACTCCCCATAGACCCTACTCTAGCTTCATCTCCATTTGCCACTGGGGAAAAAGAAACTCAAAATCCCCATACCCAAATTGATGAGCAGGCAATTGTTGCCATTGACGAATCACTAACACAGGATTTTTAGAAATAGACTATTGGTACAAACCAGCTAATACTATAGATCTTTTTATATTTCAATAATTTTAGCCTAATGAATATTAATTAATCCCCTGTCTAAAGGATTCAATGGAAAAATATGTGAGCCAAGCTTTAGTGGCCTGTGAGCTTTGGGCATGCAGGAGCTCTGTCATGTTCATCTCCTTGTCCCCATTGGTGGCTCTAAGACTTGACTTGAGTATTCAGCAAATGTTAGATTGTTCCTAGTATCTTGGTTGCAGTGTTGGGCCTCAGGTGGTGCTGACTTACCTATGCCAGCCTGAGGGAAGAAGAATAGCTACAATAGATCATTAATGTGTTCTCTGCATCAATCCCCTACCCATTAAATTGTGGTAGAACCAGATGGGAAGAACACGGGTTTTTGGCATAAGAGACTAAATGCCTAAAGTATAGTACTTACTGCTAAACGATGACCTGAAGCTTTGGCTGAGTTCCCTTCCTCCAGCACTGGTGTAGCACACTGGAAAGGAAGCTAAGTCTGCAGAAAAAAGGCTTGGTTTGGGGTCCTGGCTCTGCTGCAAGGAGGCCAAATCCTTAGTATTTCCCAGCACTACTTGAGTAAATGTGTACATATCATTTCCCTTCCTTCAGCTAAAAAAATGACCAACAAAATTCAAAGAAATCGAAAATCAAAAACTCAGATCCTTAAACAATATTTAGCTTTAAGAGATTTTTTTGATTAACAGCTTTAAATTGCTCCCCAAAGAGTTTCTAAAAGACAATGCAACCAGGTAGTTGTGCTTTGCTATAATACAAACACCTTTGTTTCTTAATACCTTATACCAGGCTTGATATATGCATTGGTGTAGTGTTTGTCCTTTGCATGCATTTCTGTTTGACACCTGTTGATCAGGTGTCAGGTTAATATTTTAGGAGTCTGTCATTCTGTGAACAATGTGGGCAACTTAGGACACATAATTAATGTCTTCAAGTCCCAGTTTTTCCATCTCTACTGTGGAGATGGTAATTATAATACCTGCCTACCTGTATCAGTGGTTAGTAGGATCACATATTAGATCAATATGTGAGAACGCTTCGCAAACTTTTAGTAGAAGGAAAATGTTCATTAGTAAGGAAGGATGAAGCTTAAGTAAGAGCTTGGACTAGGTAACTTCCAGATAAGGTCACACCTCTATCATGCGGTTACAGCATTTGATAATAAAATGTCTTCAATAATCAGGAAAATTATAATAAATGGAGGCCTCAATTACACCTAGAAAGATATTCAAGGAGATAGACTCACTAGAGAAGGCTGTGGCAAGAGGCAAAACCACTCCAAGATTGGTTTTCTTAACTGGTTGTGAAATGACCTCCCTTAATCCCATAAACAGACACCCATCTGGGTGGATTTCCTTAAGTGCACCCATATATGGAAGAGCCTTATGTGTCTACACAACATATTATTTAGGAATAGCCCACTTTAAATTGCCAAGGAGAGAACCACCAGCAGAGAGAGCTGTGAATTGATTTGTGTCACAAAATGTTTAGTTATAAACTCACTTTTAAATTTAACTTTTTTCATAATGATGAGTAATGAGTGATAATGATGATGATGACGACAAGGATGGGGAAATGATAGGAACTAATACTAATTAGGCACTTTTTTTGCCAGGTTCTCTGGATGCTTTTTAGCACTTTGTGAAGTACCCCAATGATCCTGGAAGTTCAGTAATGCATTATCCCACCTTACAGTTGATTAAACTGAGTCTTAATGATAGTAGTTCGTTCAAAGTCACGCAGATGACCAATGGCATTGTTAAAACAGGAATCAAATACCTTCTCATAATGAAGCAATCCATTTGAAATTATTGTCAGATCGTCATTCTACATGTTCAACAAATTAATGATAGTACGAAAACACATTTTAGGCAGCAGTCAATAAACTTCTGTATAAAAACAATTACGATCCTAATTATAATATATGCAGAAGCTTCCAACTTCAGGTATTCTTTCAATATTCCATATGCTAGTCCATTTTGTTTACCATCTGCGTAGCAGTAAACGATCAGTGCAAACGTGGTTGATGGAACTAAATATTTACACAGTCATGTATTATAAAAATCTCAGTGCCTTGCTCCAGTGCTGCAAGATCAGTTGTCTACTAAGTAATGAAATAAATTGAATTTCCACTTTTCTCCTGATAGGTTAGCCTAAATTCTAGCAAAGAAGAAAGGTCTTGAAAATGAGGACTGGGATAAAAGATTCTGAGGCTTGTTGCCTCACTGAATGGAAGAATTGTGTCTGTTGGTGGGTGGCTGTGCATGTGGGTGCTGAGGACTGCGTTGAGTCTGATAAGTGGGTAAGAAAATGGCACTCAGTGACTGGAAACAACATCTATTTCTTGAACCCTTTCTGTTTAATTAGAATGAAAGATGCCGGATTTTATCCTCACTTAACAAGCAATGAAATAACTGAAAACAGCAAGTTTTAATTTTACAGCTTGGAAGCAATCAATAATTTTGAGTCCCTGGCTGACACTATTTTGGTTATCATTCAACTTAATAATTATTGCAGTTTGGCTAAAAACATCCCAGTTTCTCTCTTCTCAGTTTTAGTTTTATTGTTTGATAGTTAATTACCAGCTAACGTGATTCCCTTTCCTTCCACTGAGAAATCATAAATACAGAAACAATAACAGTCTCTTTTGCCCAGAAGTTTACTTTTGTCTCATTATTTGTTCCTTTGACGGTTATTTATTTGAGGGCTCCTCTCTGTTTTCCCACTATGCCAAAGCTAAGCATGTAACTTCTGTCTTCACATTTATGATGTGAAAATAGTATGTCTTTCTTTTACAGTTACCTCCAATTTACTGACCGAATGTGGTATATGCCTTCATTCCAGAGTTTTTATTTTCACAGGATGATTTACATTTATTAGCTCTGAATTAAGGAAGATTTTACTCACAAAGATAAGTCGTTCTGTTTTTTACTAAATGGAATCTAGTTTGTCCCCAACCAGTGTTGAAGCAGTGAGAAGGATTTTGTTTTCTCCATTACTTTGTAATTCCAGAAGTTCTGTCTCTTGACACCCCTCATATAAGCAGAGGGGCCTGCATCTGATGTGGAACCTCACGTCATTCTATTTGCCCTCCTGGATTCCTTCCATTCTAGGTTTCGGCATCTGCTTGTATCAGGATCCTTCAGCCCGATCGTCGCTTTTGCTGAGACTGTGAAGAAATGTAATGCCCCCATAACATGAGACAGGAAAGCTAAACTGAAAATTTCACAAAGGCTGCTGATCTGAGGAAAATACAATTTCAGCAACTTCTAATCTATGCCCTGAAACAATCTTAAACTGAAAAAAAAAAAAATTGAGAGAAATATAAGAGTAAGATACAAAGTTTTGCCTTCATTTTTTTAATTCAGACTTTAGTGAAATCTACATTTCAACTCACAGGGAGATTTCCAGATTTTATACAAAACAAAAGAAAACCATTTTAGCAATTACCTCCATATTTTTTTATTATTCCTAGGGTTTTAGCTTAACATTTTTGCTATCTTTACATATTCTTTCTAATTGAAAAGGCATAACTTGATTTCAATTCTCAAAGATGTCTGAATATTTGAAACCTTTCTCTCTTTCCCTCTCTCTCTCAGTAACGTGATAAATATCCAAAACTATCTCCACAGCATGAATCCCAGTGAATAGCCTCTACGATTGTTGGCTTCCATTGCATAAAGACCCGCAGAGACCCAAATGTTGAAATGTTGAGAGAGCTGAATACACTGAATTCCTTAAAAATGGGGAGCGGGGAGCATTTTTCTGGTTTCAAAACTGATTTGCTTATAAAGGAAAGTTGAGTTTTTGTGATCTTTTGTTTTATCATACTCACATAAAGCTAACTTTTTCCCAGTTATTTCATGAGAAAGAAGATATTTAATTTGTCCGCAGAGGCTCGTGTCCCTGGTTTGGTGCACATTTCTGATTTTAGTAGTTCTTATCCCCATGTCTATTTCAAAATGCTGTCAGCACAGTTTCTCCAGCCCCATTTATCATTCCGCAGGCTAGTGCCTCTTTACTCACTCACTTTAAAATACCTGAGTTTGCTAATGTTGCAGCTTTCCACATTACAAAAGACCCTGGTAGTCTCCCCAGAGAAGGCAATTATCTATTATGCTTAGGGGACACAAAAAAATAGCTCACGCAGGGAAGTGCCTACATACTTTGTTCATGCTGGGGCTGACCTAAATCAATTTTAGATGCCTATAAATACAAATTGAGTTCTGTATATAAGGTTAAAACTGCCACATTTTTATTTAGGAATTATCCTTCCAGGATAACTGCAAATAGTGAATAATTCTCATGGTGATTACTAATGTTCAAAGGAACTCTAAAATAGAAATGACACCTATTTTGGAGTGTCTTATTTTCATTTCCACCCACAATCTGTTATGTATTCCTTCTTTTTTTGTAGATTGTGTATCTTCCTTTGGTTTGGTTCTTTTAGTCTTACGTCATGTTAATAAACTGTTATAGAAATGTGTAGGGAATATGGCCATTAGATACAGAAAACAAACAAAACTAATAATTATGAAGGTATTATTTGGAGAAAGAGGCCCAACCTGTGTAAACATCGAACTATAGGGCACTCACTATTTTCTGAGTTGTACAGCATAAACAATTTCTGATAAGAGTGGCACCTGAACCCTGCATTAGGTGACCATTGGTCTTTTGTATCCTACCAGGTGTAGGGCATTGGCTGTGCCCTCTGAACACTAGGGTGGAGGAGACAAGTCATTAATTGCACTAATATGCCAAGCACAAGTGGTGATTATTGCTCCATTTGGTTAGATGTATAACCTGAACATTAATGCAAAGTTTTTGAACTAGCAACAACCATTTCTCTTCTCCTTTCTCAATGTATTAATAGTTTAGGAATTCTCATTCTAATGCTGGTGGGTGAGATGAGGGGAGGCACTTACAATTCCTTGGTCCAAGGGATTAAGAATTTTCAGGATGTATTATGTAAATTGTGAAGCTGACATTGTTAAAAAAAAAAAAAAAGGGCATTGTGCCAATAGTACATTATAAATTAGTGTGATGGGTTGAATTGTATCCACACAAAAAGATATTTTGAATTCCTAAACCCTAGTACTTATAAATGTGACCTTATTTGGAGACAGGATATTTGCAAATGTAATCAAGTTAAGATAGGTAATTGGAGTGGGCACAAACTTGGCTGGTGTCCTTCTCAGAACATGAACTACCATACCACACGGCAGCAGAGATACAGTGAGAAGATGGCTATGTAAAAATGGAGGCAGAGAGTGGAGCAATGCAGCTACAAGCCAAGCAAGCCAAGCAATGACTGCGGTCATCAGAAGCTGGAAGAGGAAGGCAGGATCCAAGGAAATGGGCCCTGACAACTCCTTTGTTTAGTAGGTTTCAGACTCAAACATCCAGAACTGTGAGCCAACAAATTTCTGTTGTTTTAAGTATCCAGCTTATGGTATTTTATTATAGCAGCCCTAAGAGGCTAATGGCAGTTAGCAACATTTTCCTAATCATTTGGACTTACTAAAATTCTACTTATTACAAAATATTCACAAATTGAATCAAAGAAGTTGACTGGAATTATGACATATACGCTATCAATTAGATTCAATTATTAAACTACAAATGAGAAGCATTGTTACTAATGACTCACTTGGGAAGGACTATTAAGATAGTTCGAATACTATAAATTTGGAGAAATTAGGTAAAATGGTCAATTTAATTCATTCAATTACATTTTTCAAATTTACTATATCCTAGGTCCTGTGGGGAAAACAAGGATGCAAAGATAATTCAGAGGTGACAAAATTTGGTTCTGCATGTAACAAAGATGAGGTATTTTTTTCTTAGAATTATTGTGAGAAACTTCAGAGTTCTCTATAGGCTAATGCATTTTGTTCCCAAAGCTCAGGTCTTATAGTAGTAGGATTGCCAAATAAAATAGAAAGGAGCCCAGTTAAATTTGAATTGGTTGAACCATTTTTTAAGCATTAAGCATTTAAGCATTTTTTAAGGCATTAATATGTCCTATACAATCTTTGGGACATATTTATGCTTAAAAATTTGATATCTGGCAATCAGATTTTACTACCTGCGCTGTATTTTCATTTGCTAAATGTGGCAGCCTAGGTAGTAGTAAAAGTTGTATGCAAGAGACTCAAAATGAGAAAGTAAAGGACCATCGCCCTAGCTACATTCCTACAATTCCTGTTATTTATTGCCAATTTGCTATCTCCATGGATCTATTAATAGTTCTCAGAGTCACCTGTAGTATTTAAGTCCTAGGATTATTTTGATGATTAAATGAGGTACCGCATTATGTGTGTTACAGTGATTACTATTGAATAGTTAGGGCCCTGAACATGTTGCATAAGATTTTTTTTTCTCAAAATCTAGTGTAATGCTTAGTAGAGCATTTTCATGTATTTTGAATGAGGATGCAAAAGATGGCCACATGCATACATTTGCTAACAAAAATATCTAATCTATTTGTTAATCCTAAAAATCAAATCTTTGAAAAACGATGGGTTTTGTTTTGTTCTATTTTAATCATTTGGTAAGATTCCATTTCAGTGCCTGATGAAGCATCTGACTTTAGAAGCATCATAAAGTCCTGCTAGTGAATCTAGACATTTATGCCTCCAGTATATTAGCTCCCTAGGGGATGCTGTATCACACACTGGGGGCCTTAAAACAACAGAAATGTATTCTCTCACAGTCCTATAGGCTAGAAGGCTGAAATCCAGATGTTGGCAGGGTTGGCTCCTTCTGAAGGTTCTGAGAGAGAATCTGTTCCATGCAATTGCTGGCAATCCTTGGTGTTCCTTGACTTGTAGACACATCAGTCCAATCTCTGCCTTCATCTTCACTGCCGTTCTCCCCATTGTATGTATCTGTGTCTTTTCTTACAGGAACATGAGCCATATAGGATTAAGGCCTGCCCTAATGCAGCATAACATCGTTTTAACTTGATTACATTTGCAAAGACCTTATTTCCAAATAAGGTTACAATCACAGACACTGGGGACTAGGACTTCAACATATTTTGGGTGAGCATGATCCAACACGCAACAACCAGTATCTATACTTCAGGGATATTTCGAAAGCCTCGACGATTGCAATATATTAACTGAAACACATCTTTTTATAATATTTGAGGTATCCTGTGCAGTTTGTCACTGGTACAGAGGAATGAAAATCTTTTCTTTCGAAAAATAGCATTTTTGTCAAAATTTCTAAAGCATGGTTTTAGGAATGGGGGAGACAATATCTAAATAGCAATACATGAATACTGTATTTAAACATATTACGATTTGATTGTAAAATAAATTTCAGAGCCTAGAATTCCCAATGCTTCAAGGAAGAAATAAGGGGAAGAAAAAGTTAAGTTAGAGAAGTATTTTTTTCTTTTAGATTTCTTTATTTGTGGGCCTTCATCTCTGTATTTTGAAATACTTCATTATTTCTGAAGTGCCATTCACTTTTCAATTGTATAACCGTGTTTACTAAGCAATAATACAAATTTCCTTTTTAGGTGAGAGATTAGATGCACTGAATGCTAAAGCATGTTAAATTAATATTCTTGCATGAATCTGATTTTTCTCATTTTCCAAAGAAATGTGAATAAATTTTGCTCAGCCCAACAACTAAATAAATGCCAACACATAGATTATCACTATTCTTAAGAATCACAACTTTCACAGATACTTCCAAAATTAGGCTAATGTAGTAAGTTCTGAATTGTGAATGACCTCTTATTTGAGTTTGCTTATTTGTAAATGGGGATTAATTACCTACTAATAGTGCAATTTTCATATTTAACTACTCCAAATTAGTAAAGCGCCCATAACAGATTTTCGAATAGAAAATATTCAAAATATGTTATTCTCTTCCTTTCTTCACTTTTCAAAATAAACCACTCAGATATGCCAATTAAACATAACCAGGTATATATTACTCTTTGGTCCTGCTTTTGTATTTTTTTTTTTTTTGTGGGAGATTTATAGGGGTAAAGAGGAGTTTGTTTGAATTTTCCTTTTTTTTTTTTCCTCTGTTGAAGTTACAAATGCTTAAATTTGGAGTTATTTTGTAATTCTAGTTGATAGTGAAGGAGCATTTAGTGTAGGAAACATTTGGCCCTATAAACCACCATCAGCAGCTTTCAGGTGATCGATAGAATAAATATGAGAAATACCCATGATACTGCCATTGTCCAATAAACAATTACTTGCAATACAATGTCCTTCACCTTGTAAAGGATAAAAAGACAGATCATGTACACCTATTTTGGTAATTTCCAGTAAACAACTGACTTACTGAAGCATAGGTGGTGTATATGGAATATAAATGCACGTACTAATGGAGCTGATTTTATTGTCCTTACAGCATAATCAAAGTCAGTAATTTACTACCCCTGAGCAGAACAGTGCTTTAGATCCAGGGCACTTACCACAGGAAGGATGTAGGGATGAGGTAATTTGTAAGCCACATCCATAAGATGATGAGACCATTTCTGTGTTCTTTGCAGAAGAAATTTAAAACTAGCACTTACCTACATATATTAAGACCAAAGAATCTGGATAGCCTGGTTGTGATTTACATGGATGTTTCCCAATTGTCTGCTATTTGCACTAGCATGCTGACTAAATGCAGACCTGTAACATGTAGCATCACATTTTTCAGAACATTTTGACATTAGTAAGAACATCTTCACATCCAATATAACAAGATCTACACAGTAATATTTATGGAAGTATATGTGCAATTGTTAGAAGAAATACCTGAAGATGATTTTATTAGCACTGCCAATATATAGGCCAACATCTTAAGAAAATGCTCATTGTAAGCAACGCTTCTTTTTTGGACTAGAGGAGAAATGATTTTTTTTTTTCCTACATGCCCACTGAAGTACTCACAGGAGATTTTATTTGGGTCAACTAGCATTTTGCTGAGCATTATGTGTGTCAGAAAAAGACAAAGTGCCTGCTCTTATGTTGCTCACTAAATAGCGAAGGTGTTCAATGGCTAAACAGACAATTTCAACACATGGTGCAAATGGTATCATGAGAGCACTCAGGTTGCGTGTGGAGGTGGCGGGCAACAAACCAGACCTGCAAAGACAGGGATGCTTTCTAGAGAGACAATACCTAAACTGGGTTGTACAAGATGAATGAGGTTCAGGTGTAGGGCATGGTGTTCCAGGTCAAGGGTACACTGAGGTGCATGGAACAACAATATGGGTCTGAAGAAGGAAGTAAGAATGGTACAGTCTGACCAGGTATGTCAAGAGAAGAAGCTGTAAAGGGAGTGGGTGGGAAGGTCATGGAAAAGCTTGTAAGACTTGCAAGCGAGTTTCACCTTTATCAAATATGCAATGGGGAGCCCTCAGTGTGTATTGCAAATGATGTAAGCCAGTTTGGTTATTCATGTTCATTAATGTTTTGCTTGTTGGTTAGATATCTATATCTCCCAATGGTAGATGCAGGTAATGGCTACGGGTATGTTAATTAGCTCAATTGTGGTAATCATTTCACAATGTATACCTATATTAAAACATCACGTTGCATACCATGAATAGACATAATTTTTGTCACTTATATCTCAATAAATCTGGAAAAACAAAGCAAAAAAATAAATGAAAAGTCTTAGTCATTCTAATTCTGCCACACGTTAAAACACTTATTAAATAGTGGGACAAAAAGCAGTCACACGATCTGTGAATTGATTCTTCAGCTTTCTGTCCTTTTAGACAATCTAGAAGATCTAAACCCAAAGCTTGCATTCTAATGGGACAGTATTCCAGCAGCGGTACTGCACTAGGTATCTTGCCAGTCAGGCAGTGCGATCCTCTTCAGGCAGTGGACCAATAGAACAGGATGCCTCTTAGGACCAGGTTGTCATTCTCAGTGGAAATATATTTGGTATAGACTACGTGCCTTTGGTTTATTCTTCACCCCTGTTTAGAAAGTGGTAGAAATGCCTACTTAATATTCCTAGCCTGACAACATAGCCTGAATACCACTCATTTCACCAGTGAAAAATCATTTCTATCATTCCATATACAAACAAACCCTCTGGTGCTGATCCGAGTGGAGGGCAGTCAAAGCACTTGCTCATCTCAGGGAGGCGTGTTTCTCATGAGCCCCCAGCACAGCAAACGTGTTCTCCATTAGGGTTCCTGAGACAGTAACTCACCACCTCTAGGGAGTAGACTAAAATAGCTAATATTACATTGTTGAGACAAAGGTATTTTAAATTAAAATATAGGCATCGTAACAGTGAGTTTTAAACAGAATTCATATCAGATTCCAATTTTTGAAAGATCACCCTGAAGGCAGAGTGGAAGCATCAATTTGAGACGGGCAAGAGGATATGCACGAGGCTAGGAGGTTATTGCAGCTGTCAGAGCTAAACAATTTGTGCTAGGAAAGAAGAAGAGGAACTTTAGAGAAATGTACATTTATACTGTTGTATCAGATTCCAAAAATAAATGGAAATTGTGTTAACTGCTAGTATAGATGAGTAATTACACATACATATATAACATACACATATATGTGTGTATTTCTACTATATGTTCATATTAAATATCATATATATACACACACACGGATATTATATACCTAATAAAAAGCAAGGTGGGATTTTATTAAATTTAGTAGCCCTTCTAAAGATTTTAATCTGAAGGTCCATTACCCAAGTTTGGTCGTTCTTATCTGTTTGTTATTTGCATCCATTTTTTTCTGGGTAAGGTGAGGCAAATTACATCTCTCAAACCCTTTGAAAGAAACTTTGCCTTGAAAATAACAAAAAATTGACAGCTTATTGTAAATTTCATCAAAGTTCTAATATGTTTTGACCAGTTATGTAGTTTATAAAAGGTGAGGAACAGTGGAGCTAATTTAAAATGCTGACAAGTTTTTAGTTAATCACTTGTAACAATTAGATAATTAATAGCTGGGGAGTTAATCATCACCAGTCAGGAGGGAATGGCCCCATTGCTGCTTAGTACACAATTAATTGTTTGCCAGCAACATCTTGCCATTGTCTATTACGTCTGAATAGCTATTAAGTTAAGGTTTCCTTTCTCTTCTGATAATGTAACTCGATTGTTTCCTTACAACACTTTCCTAACCAAAAAACCAAAAGCAACATTCTGAGAATTTAATGATGACAATAATATAACTAACATGCAAAATAAATGAATTTTAAAACTCAGTGACAAACTGAGTTTTGCTCTCTTTCCATATTCCAGTAAAGATTATTGTCTATGTAACTAATTTTGACATTTAATATCACATTAACTTTCATTGTCGTTTCATTGTTCCATATGTCCTTTGCTTTTCCCAAGGGATTTTAGGCCCCTGGGTCTTTGCATATCTTTTGTAATTCCTCCTTCCATTCCACAGTAATGCACACATTTAATAAATATCTATGATATAATTGAGCAGAATTGAGATTGTGACATTTTCTGTCAATAACTTGGTAGGTTTGGAATTACAAAATATGCCCTGCAGTGCCTAATTACATCATCTCTGCAATCTGTATTTACATCAATAATTCAATGGTGGGACCACACAAGGAGTGCAATGAGTGATCTTTCTTTTCAGATGAATAATGGAAAAAGGAGCTACAGCAAACTAAGACATTATTATATCTATAAAATTGTAATTATTTGCTTAAACATCAGGGCAAACTGTTACAAATCTTGATTCCTTTTTTTTTTTTTTTAATAACTTACCTTAGCCAAGCAAAACATGGAAATAGTTTTTGACTCCTTAACTGTTCTCACTTGCACTATCTACCTTGGGATAAAAACAGAGACAATATGGATTCATAAGTTTTAAAAACTTGGTACTGTTTCTCCAAACCACTGCAGTCTGAAGCTTGCAGCTTGCTACCTTCACTGAAGCCACGGAGATGAACTGACCCAGGCTGATCCTGCTGCATTAGAAAATGAAGCAGTTTGAAGTCTAGGCTTGTTATGATTCTGAAAGAAGCTCAACTATTTTACCTAACTCCTCTAAAATTTTATCATTTTTCTCCTATGGTTCTAAAATATTAACATATCCTATCACATTGTTTCCACTGGAAATTTGTTTCTACTGTGTCCTCTTTATTCAGCAGCCAAACAAATGTCTTCAAAGGTAAATTGGACCACCTTTCTTGAAAATATTCGATGACTGCTGGAAGATTGGCTTCCAACTGTACCTTCCCTCACGTCTCTGCAGCCTCCCCTCCGTTCACTGTAGTTTGACCACGCTGGCCTTTGTTCTTTTTAACTCATGAGCTCTTCCTACCTTTGGTGTTCTGGTATTCTCCAGCATTGGTGCAACATTTCTCTAGAAGGCTGTGCACTGGCATGGTTGTATGGGAAAGCTCTTGGCATCATTAAAGTCTCAACATTCATGTTACTTTATCAGAGAGACCTTCCCTAACCATCCTATCTATAACAGTCTCTCAACCCTGTGTCCTCTTTTTTCTTTCCCCCAGTTTATTCCTTACTTACAACTTCACATTTATTACTGTCTTAAATTATTTCATTGATTTCTTTACATATGTCCCACCCTTTCCTGCTGACTACAGTGTAAGTACAGGAAGACTGGGGCCTTCTCTATTTTATTTACAGTTGTGTCCTAAGGGTCAAGAACCGTGCCTGACATATATAGATGCTCAGTAACAGTTTCTCGAATGCATGACTAAATAATTCAGTGACTAAAATCCCTACTCTCTGTTTCGTTGACTTAGTGACATTTGAATTCTCTCACTTACCTCGTTTCTCCTTGCCATTCTGTGTTTTTATTTGCATCATTTCCCATTCCTAATGATGCCTTCTATACCCTGGTTTTAGATGATTACCGTATTGACAAATAGCAATCAATTCTTTTTATTTTCGACGAATGCAATGTTGACTTGTCTTCAGAGGAATTTTCTAACTACAAAAAAAAAAAACAAACTAGGACTCTGCTAAAATTTCAGGAGCCTAGTGTTTATTGTGTTCATAAACTCATGACATTTTCCAGCTTGAAGTGATTTAAGAGACCATCTAGTACAAACTTTTATTTTACAGATGAGAAAACTGAGTGTCAAGCGGGTTAAATGATTTACCAAAGGTCAAATCACTAGTGAGTGGCAGCTGAGGCTGAAATCAAAGTCCGCTAGTCCCAGCTGCATCCAGATTATATAAGAGCTTCATGGTATCTCAGCTACAAAACCCTGGTCAGGGATGAGGGAAGCGCCCCTGCTGACGTCTCACAGTGCAGCTGGATGACAAGTCAGGAAACGCAGGAGACAAAGGCCCCAGAGTTGCTGGACTGTGACACAGATCACATGGAAACATAGAATCACATGAGTATTTGTGTACTACTTTTTTTTAAATTTCCATCAAGGTGTTTGTTTAAATATTTATAGAACATTTAGGGAACAGAACCCAAGAGATCTGGCTTCAAAGACCTGAGCAGTACAGTGAGATGGAATGAAAAAACCTCTCATAAATTTGTAAAATGGTCTGTAGGGTTTTGATATAACTCACAATATCAGATTGGCAGCCTGGAAATTAGTATCTTCAGTTAAGGAGTACCAGGAAATCTTAAGCTGAGAATTTTCAAGAAACTTACACAGCACAGAAGTGGGTTAGGAAAGCAGAACACTGTCATTTGGGCCTGATATTTGATTTCTGTAACACTTTTTCAAAATTCCTTTTGAAATTGAACTTAAAGCACAGTGCCTGTAACCCAGAAAGCATTAAATCATTTGTTGAATACATATGAGTTTGTCAAACTATAGATATGATCCCTGAAAGTATATATGAGTATATGTTCCTTAGTTTTTGTCAATAGTTATTTGATATTTGATAATAATTATTTTATTTTTTGGTCTTTTTAAATATAGCTGAGCATCCAAAATTTTTGAGACTAGAGTAGTATTTAGTGCCGACTACGCACCACAAATTACAAAATTATTCCCATTAAGCATTAGTCTGTAGAGTCAGATATAATACAATGGCCAAAAATCATCAATTGAGTTCTATTTTTTTTCCCCTTATGAACATTTAACACCAGAATTTGAACATCTTGGACGATTCAAAACAGTTTTGTGGTAGTAGCCTCCAATTTGCTTCAGTAGACCTCTAGCAGTATAAATTTCGTTATTTTGATCCTGTGAAGCACATATAATTTTCTTCTGTGGAAATGATAACATGAAAGCATGTTATACAAAAACACGCATTTCACGTACCCTAAATCTTGTTTTTCCCTTCATATGTTATGACTTTGTTTCAATTTACAATGAGTTCACCTTGCTATTCCAGTTAAACTCAGAATTTATCATGCATTTCTTGCTGCTAACCATTAAGTCAGTGAAAAAACTATCTTATGTCAGCTGCTTTTCCTGGCCCTATTTTTCTCTCCTGGAATTGTCGTCTTTGATTTTTTTTTGTTGTTGTTATATATGTTATTCTATGGCTTTTATAAGGAAGAGAGATAACTTCAATGCATTTATAATGCAAAGGTTTACTCATGTTGTTGTTCTTCAGATGATAGATTTTTGAACCATTCTTTAAAATTGATTTGACCATAATACCAAAAAGAAATGCAGCTGTACCTTGGTGTTCGAAGGGGTAGGGAATTGGTTTCAGGACCCCACAGATACCACAATCTGAGAATGCTCAAGTCCCTTATTTAAAATGACACTGTATTTGCATATGGCCTACACATATCCTCCTATGTACTTTAAATGACCTCTAGATGCAACACAATGTAAAAATGTGATACAAAAGTTGTTACACTGTATTTATTTTTATTTTTATCTTTTAAATACATACTTTTATTTGCAGTTGGTTGAATTTGCAGGGATGGGGGAATGACTATATTTATGATACATAAAAGAGAAACTACATTTTCAAAAGTTGATATTTTAATTAGAAAAATTATAATGCACTAAGAATTATAGACTACTAATAGAAAGGATCTTAGCTGGGATTAAGAATGGAAATTTTATGGTGGCTGAAAAGACTGATGGGCTGAAGAGACTAATTTTGTTAATTAGCTAGTCTTTCAAAAGCCCATGGAAAATGGACACTTATTCAATTTAGTCAAACCCTCAGGAATCCTGACCCTAGTAATTTGAATCCGTACAAGCTACAAATTTGACCGATGTCAAGTCTACCGATTGTCCATCAAAGTAAGTGTTCACCTAGGAAATAAAACATGAAAACAGAATATTTGCAAAGCAAACATTACTCTTCAATTGTCTTTTTGTTTTATTATTTGTATATTGTTTTATAATTCAAAAAGCAAAAAAAAATAATAAAATTTATACATTTAAATTCATTTTTAAATTTAAATTTTAAGCTATGTTTTAAAAACTTCGGATTTTGAAATAAATGACACTATTTTTCTAATCTGTTTGAACTAGTGAGGTTTCGTATTATCAATAAGAGTAAATGACATTTACTTGGTTTTTACTACCCTTTTCTAAAGTGAATAAATTGACATTTAAAAAGTTGCTACTTGCTGGTAGTTAAGAATGACTGATGAGGATGTGCAGTCAGGTACGAACTGCAAGAACTGAAAAGGAAAAATAAGTGAGGAAAAGCAAGAGAGAGAATAAGGAGCAAGAAAAGACTTGAGAGGTGAGAGAATGGGAATATTGGGTTTGAGGGATGAATAAAATCATGGGAAGGAGGTTTTATTTGCACATCTGTTTCTTTATCATGTCCATGGTGTGAGAATTTTCCATGGTCCTTTTTTTTTAAACGTGCAAGTATTTTTGATAAAACTCCTCTCCTTGCCCTCTCTTCTTTTAACATTTATCACCTAGATTCTGGCTATCTCAGTATGTCAATTTCTTATAGATCGTGAATGAATCAGTTCCTATATATCCATCATCGTCTTCCTTAAAATAACAATGGTAAATAATGAAGAGGCCGACAGTCTGTATGGTTTCAGTCACCAAGATAAAATAAAAAATGTTTTTCGATTACATGGTAGTTCTAAAGGTGAGCCAGAACCATTTTGTAACAGGAGGTAAGAAAAATCTATTCTGCACTAGGGTATCTGTGGGTGGGGTGGGTGGTGGCAACTTAATGCTTTACCTACCGCCCTGCTGGTCCACCATAGAAAAATGAAGATGGCAAAAGATTAGTTTTTCCTGTGTTTGACCCCAATTAAGGAAATATATAATTCTATTTTACAAGGCTGGATATAGAGCTATACACTTGTTGTACTGTTTTATTAATAAACATACAGAACATGAAAAGAATTTTCAAAAAGCATTTTAGGAGTTCACCTGATGGAAGTGACTGTGGGAGAGAAAAGAAATAGAGTTCTATACAGAATTTAGTGTAAGTAAGTACCAAATAATGCCAAGAAAAAAAGCATAAACCATGTCGGAAGATTTATGTTTAACAACTTAGTTTCAAAATCTGTAAGAAGGAGTAATAATTTTATGAACACAGAAAATTGTCTTATGTGAGAGTCTAGAACTGACTGATTATAGCTGTTAACATAAAATTTAGACAATACAGATTTTGCATAAGTCAACATAACCTATGTCGAGGGAATAGATTAAAATGTGTTGTGGTATAAAGAGCTCTGGACCAATATTTAGAACTATACAATGCAAGAAATGCTAATATTGGCTACTAACTAATTTTAAGTATTTGCGGTGCTATTAATACTTGTACTTAAACAAATGAATTTCAGTATACTTCATTATTCTGAACTCTACCTTTACATAATGATGCTAAAATATGCATAATATCCTCTCCTCGAGGGATCTTAACGTATTTTCCAAAATTAAAACTAGGTGGGTCCAAAACGAGTCTCCAAAATCCTTAATTTTGTGTAATCTGTTATCTTTTACCTCTTGAATTTTCACAAAATCTATTTTTTCCTCCTTTTTGATGGAGTTAAGTGTGTATATATTAAAGGCAGCTAAATGGACTGAGAAAGAAATCCAGATGTTTAACCATGAAATCTAAATTTGAAACAGTCTTTTGAAAATATGCTGAAATACTTTCAAAATATCATGAATATCAGAACAAATTGCTGTTGAAATGACCTTCACTGTAAGCAGTATTAACAACCCGGTAGTATGTGGAAAGCATTCATTGTTCTCTCTCTTTAATATTTTTAGCTTTACCATTGAATGATAAATATAAATTCCTGGAATATCATTCTTACCAAAAAAGTCAATATGATTTCACATGAAAGCCTTTAAAAACTTAATTTGAAATGTGTATACTTAAATGTACATTGTAGTATTGGACCATATTAACCTTCTCAGCACTGCCCATCTGTGTTTACAGATATTTTCATACATACATATATGGGTATTTATAGTACATATAAATATAGAGAATAGAATTGTGGTTACTAAAGACTGGGAAGAATAGGGTGATGGAAAGAAGTTGATTAATGAATACAAAAGTGTAGCTAGATAGGAGGAATAGGTTCTAGTGTTCTGCAGCATTGTGGGGTCACTATGGTTAAAAATAATTTATTGTATATTTCCAAATAGCTAAAAGAGAGGATTTTGAAAGTTCCCAACACAAAGAAATAATAAAGGTTTAAAGGGAAAGATATGCTAATGACCCTGACTTAATCATTACATATTGTATAAATATATTGAAATATCTTTCTGCGACCCATAAATAGATACAATTATTACTGGTCAATAAAAAGTAAAAATGTAACACAATAATACAAATAATACCAATAAAATATAGTATAGCAACTATTTACATAGCATTTACATCATATTAGGTATTATAAGTAATCTAGAGATGATTTAAAGCCCACGGAAGGTTGTACATAGGTTATATGCAAATACTATGCCATTGCGTATAAGGGCCTTGAGCATCCCTGGATTTGGGTATGGGGATGTAGGGGTCGAGGATCCAGTCCCCTGCAGATGATCCTGAGGGGAGGATTGTATAAGAATATTGGCAGCAGAATTTTGGCAGTTCAGAGAATTTAAAAAATAGTGAAAGACACTGGGAAAAAAAACAGATGTGCTCCTTCTCTGCTTTTGAGGGGGTGCTGAGGCGTGGCCTAGGAGGATTTGAGGATTTATTATTTACTCTTGCTAAATGTTTACCTGAGCATTGAAAAACCTACAACATGATAAGGGAAGAACTATTGTTATCCCCCATTCTTTCATGAGGAAACTGATACAGGCAGATGTTAACTTGGTTTAATCGCTGATTCTAAAGCGTAGAGCAAGTGTACAGAGTACGGCAGTCTGACTGCGGGATCCTAGGGCTCCATCGCTGCGTTACGCTGCCTCCCTCCCAGGAAACATCAGAGCGGTAAGCGTGGCTGGGGTCTACAGGATGAGTGGTTCTAGAATTCATGAACAGAAGAAGAATTCAATATTTCTTCTGAAAAAATAAAAGGTTAAGAACTACAGAGCATAAATTCTTCAGAAATTGGATCATAAAAGTAAAATCACAGAATATAAAGGCTAATAACATTGAATTTTCTGATTTTTTTTAAATTTAGTAATAACTTCTTATAAAACATAAATTTGATATATATGTGTGAATGTGTATTGATATAGCTAGATAGATATAGATAGATAGATGAGGGCTGTCTAGAAAGTCTCCAGCCATAATTTTCACAATTTTTCATCTTTCATGGCTGGATACTTTCCCGACAGCCCTTACATATATATGTAAACTTTTCTTCAGTTATCTTGAAGAGAACCAGTAGAGGGAGCTTTTAACCATAAGTTTACATGCCATTATGAAAAGAATTAATCAAATAATGTATGATGAAAGGTAAAACAATCCTAAATATGAAAGGATGCGTGAAACTGTAAAGAATTCAAAAAGTAAAATGAGAAATTTATCTTTCCAAATTACTTTAGAAATCAATTGCAAAGCATTTCTTTATTTTATATTACCAGGTAAAATTATATATATTTACTGTGTACAACGTGATGTATTAGAGCATATACGCATTGTGAAATAACTAAATCTAGCTAATTAACATATGCTTTCCCTCACACGATTATCATTTGTGGTGAGAACACTTTACATCCACTCACTTAGCATTTTCCAAGAATACGATGTATTACTAACTAGAGTCACTGTGTATGGAATTCTTGAACTTACTCCTCCTAGCTAATTAAAACTTTTGTGTCCTTTGACCAATGTCTCCACATTTCCCCCAACCACTCCAGCCCCTGGTAATTAACATTCTATTATCTGCTTCCATGAGATCAACTTTCTTAGATTTCATATACGAATGAAATCATGTGTTTTTTGTCTTTCTGTGCCTGGCTTATTTCACTTGATGTCCTCCAGGTTCATCCATTTTGCTACAAATGACAGGATTTCATTGTTTTTATGGCTGAATAGTATTCCATTCTATATGCTTATACAATGGTTTCTTTATCCATCTGTCGAGGGACACTTAGGTTTATTTAATATCTTGGCTGCTGTGAATAGTGCTGCAATAAACATGGGAGTGCAGAGATCTCTTCAACATATTGATTTCATTCCCTTTGGTATATACCCAGTAATGAGATTGTTGGATCATATAGTAGTTCTATTTTTAATTTTTTGAGGAACCTCCATGCCATTTTCCGTAATGGCTATACTAATTTACATTCTCACCAGCAGTGTCTTTGACTTGTTAAAATTCTCTGAACTGCCATGATTCTGCGGCCAATAGCCTTATACACCTACCCCTCAATATCCCAGGAGATTGGTTCCAGGAACTTTGCTATCTTTTCTCTTTTTGACAATAGCCATTCTAACAGGTGTTAGGTGATCATTCATTGTGGTTTTGATTTTTAGTTCTCTGATAATTAGTTATGTGGAGCATTTTTTGTACACCTCTTGGCCATTTGTATGTCTTCTTTTGAGAAATATCTATTCAGGGGGTTTGCTCATTTTTTAACTGAGTTATTTATATTTTTTATTTTTTAACTACTGAGTCGTTTGTGTCCCTTGTATATTTTGGATGATAATCCCTTACCAAATGTATAGTTTGCAAATATTTTCTCCCATTGTTTAGTTTATCTCTTCACTCTGTTGACTGTTCCCTTAGGTCTGCAGAAGCTTTTTAGTTTAATATAAACCCATTTGTCGGAATTTGGCTTTTGTTAGGTGTGCTTCGGGGGTCATATCCAATAAAGCATTGTCCAGACCATTATGATGGAGGTTTTCCTCTATGTTTTCCTCTAGTGGTTTCATAGTTTTAGGTCTTACAAATCTTTAATCCATTTTGAGTTGATTTTTGTATGTTCTGTGTGATAAGAGTCCAGTTAAATTCTGCATGTGGATATCCGGTTTTCCCAACACCACTTAGTGAAGAGACTGTCTTTTTACCATCGTGTATTTTTACCAACTTTGTGAAACTGACTGCGCATGCGTGTGTTTATTTCTGGGCTCTCTGTTCTATTGTTTTATATGTTAATGCCCATACCATGCAGCTTCAATTACTATAGCTTTGTAGTCAGAGTTAGCATCCTCATCTTATTCCAGATCTCAGAGGAAAGACTCTCAATTTTTCACCCTTGAGTATAATGTTACCTGTGGATATGTCATGTATGGTCTTTACTGTGTTGAGGTACATTCTTTCTATACTTAATGTGTTGAGAGTTTTTATCATAAAAGAATGCTAAATTTTGTCAAATACTTTTTCTTCATCTATTGAAATGATCATATGGTTTTTGTCCTTTATTCTATTAAAGTGATAGAGCATATTTATTGATTTATGTATGGTGAACCATCCTTGCATTCTTCAGATGAATCCTACTTGATCATGGCAAATGATCTTTTTAATGTGCTCTTAAATTCAGTTTGTTATTTTGTTAAGGATTTGTACATCTGTGTTCATCAGGATATTGGCCTATTATTTTCTTTTTTTGTAGTGTCTTTATCTGGTTTTGATATTAGGGTGATGCTGGCCTGCTAAATTGAGTTTCGGAGTATTCCTTCCTCTTTGGTTTTTGGAGGAATTGATATTAGTATTTT
>RJWJ010017103.1:0-12338 GCA_004363605.1 Indri indri
GGTGTCAGCTGGGGCTAGCCTAGGTGCTGCTCACGGTGTTTTCCTTTCTCACAGTTAAGTGAGCGTGGCTTCTTTTACTTTTGAACAATTAAAACATGGAAGTAATTGATATTCATCATAGAAATAATTCCAAGCTGTATACTGCTGTCATGAATTCCCAATATACTGGGGAATTAAATGAGAAAGGACGAAAAAGCTCTGTAATCCCAGTGCCCAGAGGAAAGAGCATATTGGGTTATATTCTTCCATTTTCTTCCCTAATATGTACAGTTAAGGAGCATTATTTTTGAAAGCTTTATAAGCTCAATGGAAAAGAATTTTCTATAAAATATGCTTTTTGTTTTTTCCTTTATTCATAATGGTATCTTGCATTTATATAGTGATTAACAGTGTATAAAATATCCCCACTTGCTTTATCGTAGCGGTTTCTCACAGTTGTGTGAAAGAGGTTAGCATTATCTCCATTTTACAGTTGAATAAACTGAGGCTCAGAAGAATTAAATAATTTGCCCAAATTCAAATAGCTTGTAAGTAACAGAGCCTCAAATTCAGGCTTTCTGATTGCTAAGGTACAAACATTTCCTAATAAGCCACAACTGTACAAGTTGGTAGCTTTAGAAACACATACATGCTCCAGTGCCTTTTTTCACTGGAAGTATGCCATTATTCATCAGAATGCGGACGAGAATGAAATGTATCCAGCCTTCCTGAGTATTAATCAAATTACCTAGAGTTTTGATACATCCAAGGTGATTTAGTGAGATTAACCAAAACATCCAAAGGGACTGAGGGTCATACAATTGGAATAGGTGTAGGATATCTGTTTATGTTACCCAGGATAGATACTTCATTTCTAATATTACATGTATGATTTGGTTATCTCCAAGTAACTTGGTCTGAGTTGGGTAAGACTTTTAGATTTTATTTTCATTTCCATATAAAAGAAAAAACCAAGTTCTTCACTTAGAGCAGGAAAAGCACAAAGGAACATTGCCTCCTATGCATTCGGTCTTGTCAAAAAAGAAAAAAAGAAAGAAAAAAGTTCAAGGGAAAAAAAAAGGAAGGAAAAAAACTGGAGCGCAGACAAATAATTCTGGGCTGTATACTGCTGTCATGAATTCCCAATATATTAGGGAAGCTGCCAGAATCTCACTTCTCAGGATGAACTGTTGCCAAAACATATCATTTACAAAAGCCATAAGAAGCAGAGAGCTAACTTTTTCTTCCTTAAAATAACAGTAAAGGCAAATAAAAGCCTATAGATAATAAAATTTGGTAAACATTTCTAAAATTTGTTATATAAAGCACTAAAAATATTGCCTCCTATTTCTGGTTTTGCCGGCATCCAGATTTTAAGGACTGTTACTCCTAAAAGTGGTATCCCATTGAAGAGAACAACCTTTTGAAAGAAAAAGTTGTATGTTTTTATGAACCTAAAATAGAAAATGTTGGAGTAGGTTCATTTGTTGACTCATTCATTCTTGCACTCTTCGTAATTAGTTATTTACCATATTCCTTGTGCTATGCTAGTCACCAGACTTAGTTATAACAATAAGTAAGAGATGCTTCCAAAAAGTGCATGGGCGGTAGAGAGAAAGACCCTAACAGGAGGATGGCGCCACCCCAGATGTTTTGTGCAGTTGCTTTAGGAAAGAGAAAGGAGCTTGTAACTGCTGAGGGAAGCAGGGAGCTAGTCTCAAAGAGGAGAGGACATTTGAGCTGGGTCTGAAAGGATGAAGAAGGAAAGGAAACAACTTAGCACATGCCTCCTACATAGCCAGCATTGTGGTAGATATTCTGACAATTCCAAGAAGAGTAAGAACCTGTGGGAACCAGGGCAGCAGGCACATAAAGAATTCAAGTTATGACAATATGCAAAGCATGATTATAGAAGGATTGTATAGAGTCTTATTCAGAAATCAGAAAATGGAGCTCGATATAGTCTGCTTTTTTTTTTTGAATAAGGAGTTTAAAGGCAAAAAGTGGGAGTTCTGTTCCAGGCTCTTAGAAAAGGGTCTCCATGCATATAAGCATATCTGAAGAAACCAATTTTTAAATTTTAGCCAGGACCTTAGCAGGAGGTCATAGTTTATTTAACCAATCCTAGTTGGTTAAATAACAATGTCTTTGGATTGGAGTTGCTGGATCCATGAGTAGGTGCATTTTTAAAGCTTTGAAAGTTTTGCCAAATTGCTTTCCAGAAGTGTGCCAATGTACACTCCCACCAGCACTGTGTTGGAAAACGGTTTCCCTTATACCTCCCCGATACTGGGTGTCTAATTATTAAATCCATGGCCATATTTGTCAAGCAAGTGGCAGTTTCT
Organism: Indri indri; assembly: GCA_004363605.1. Taxonomy (NCBI): domain Eukaryota; kingdom Metazoa; phylum Chordata; class Mammalia; order Primates; family Indriidae; genus Indri; species Indri indri. Next base: position 2,325 of record RJWJ010017103.1, read on the forward strand.
TCATTGTGGTTTTAACTTTAATTTCTCTTAAAAATAATGCCAGCTTTTTATTATGTCAGTTGGTTAACTTGTTTTTGTTTGTTTGTTTGTTTGTTTTGGCAAATTGCCTATTTATATCCTTGGCCTGTTTTTCTATTGAGGTTTTGCTTTTTGCTTAGTACGTAAGAATTTTTTCCATATTGAATATATTAAACATCTACCTTACAATTGTAAATGTGTTTGTTTTTAAAAGTTTTTCAATAGGCTTTTAATTTTATCTATAGTAGTTTTGCTATATAGATATGCTAATTTTTAAGTAGACAAATACATCAATTGTTTTCCTTTATGAATACTGTATTTACATGTTATTTATCACCCTAAGAGAGATATATATACAAATACATACACACACATACACACACACGTATATATCATCTAATATTTAAAGGTTTTCAGTTTTTCCATTTGAATTTTTAATTCAACTGAAATTTTTTTTAATTTTTTTTAATATTTCAGCATATTACAGGTGTACAAATGTTTAGGTTACGTATATTGCCTTTGCCCCACCGGAGTCAGAGCTTCAAGCATGTCCATCCCCCAGATGGTGTGCACCACACTCATTAGGTGTGAAATGCATTTTGTTATGGTGTTTTTCCACAATTGTTTAGCCAGTTATTCAAACACCATTTAAAAATTAATGCATTCTTTTTACGCAGCCGTGAAGTGACACCTTTATCACATTCTAAAGCCTCATATGTGCTTGAGTCTCTTTCTAGGTGTTTTCTTCTATTCCATTAAGCTACCAGACTACTTTAATTATTGACATTTTATACTGGTCATGTTCGTCTGCTGTTTATTTAAGGTTTATTTTGATTTTTTTCTTCATGTTAGTACTTTATAATTGATACATGAAGTTCCACCTTATTATCTCACTGACATTTGTATTGGCATTTGCCTTAAATTCCTAAATTACTTTGGGAAGCATCCACTTCTTTTCAATATTGTGTTGCTTTCCTCGATGTGTGATTCCTTCTATGCACTCGAGTCCTCAGTCGAGTTTTCTGACTTTTCCAGTGGCATCTGCGTGCTCGCTGTTGAGTTTATTCTCAAGTATTTGGAGAAATCCCATTTCTCACAGCAGCCGGCTCTCCCCTCCTCAGGTTCTGACCACATCCGTGAGAAGGATGGACTGTGGGCCGTCCTCGCCTGGCTCTCCATCCTGGCCACCCGCAAGCAGAGTGTGGAGGACATCCTCAAAGATCACTGGCAAAAGTATGGCCGGAATTTCTTCACCAGGTAAGCCCCAGCCTGCCTGGCTATGAGGCAGTGTAGGGAATTCGGCAGAGAGAATTCTCGTGCATACACAGCGTCTCTTGTCCTAAGTGACAATAAAACCCTACTTCATCCAGCCTCTACCAGTTGGAGATTTTTAAAATAATTCAGTCAGGGTTGAAATGAAGTCAACTTTTATGTCAGCCATGAAGAATCAGCCTAAAAATTTACCTAATGCAATCAAAAGAATAAATGTTTTGTAAGCATTTTTAAATGTACCCATTGGGTGGACATGATTGTAATATTGGATTTAGATTCAGAGAAGTGGATTAGAATTTTATTTCTTCCCTTTACTCGACTGGGGAGTCATTTAACCTCTCTCTGTACTCAGTTTTCTCATCTGTAGAAATGGGAATAACAGTCTAGCTATTGAGAGGACTAAATGAAATATGAAATCATATTTCCTAATCTCATAAATTATGGAAATAATTATGCTTAGTCCAAATCAACTTTACTGAGTCATTAAAATATGGCCCCAAAGGCTGTATATTTGTCACTACTTCGTTAATTGATTCAGCAAATATTTACTGTATACTTACTTCCTGTTGGGTACTGGGGATTCAGCAGTGAACAAAATACTCAGAATACTTAAGAATAATTCTTTACCATACATATTTCTAATTTTAAAAAGCATTAAAAATGTGTTGATAGTAGTGCTTTTCACTAAATCTAATTTGCCTTTCCCCCAGTAAGTGTAAAAATCTAACAAAATTTTTCCTGGACCTCAGTATTCCAATTATGGAAAGAAAATATGATAAAAAGAACATTAGTTAAATTGTTTGCCTATAAGAAATGAATGGGTGTCATTTCTCTGGACCTTTTCTGGTTGCCATTTCTATAAAATGGGTGCATTAGACTAGAGAATTTACTTGTTTTTTTGAGACAGGGTCTCTCTCTGTCACCCAGGCTAGAGTGCAGTGGCATCATCATAGTTTATTGCAACCTCAAACTCCTGGCTAAAATGATTCTTCTGCCTCAGCCTCCCAAGTAGCTGGGACTACAGGTGTACACCACCACGACTGACTATTTTTTCTATTTCTTGTAGAGATGGAGTCTCACTCACTATGTTGCTCAGGCTGGTCTTGAACTCCTGGGCTCAAGCAATCCTCCTGCCTCGGCCTCCCAAAGTGTTGGGATTACAGGCATGAGTCACCGCAGCTGGCTAGACTAGAGAATTTTAAAAATATATTCCAGGTTTTATAGTCCATTATCTCTGGACAGTCAAGAAAGAATTCAACCTTAAACAACATGGGCTCCTCAGTCAGAATCCTTTTATTAACTTTGGACAAGTTCATTGATCTCTTCCTCCCTCGAGTTATTCTTTTGTGGAAGGCATAAGTAATAACTGCCAACTGGTACCACACAGTAGCCCTGGGATCCAAGGCAAGAATCTCTACTCTCTGACAGACAGGAAAACCTGGGAATTCAGAATCACAGTCATGAACTCTCTAGAGTATCATAAAAACAGGACCATGTCTGGTTTTGTGCCCCAAACACCTAAGTCATTGCAGAAACTGCATAATTATGTTTCGAGCAGATAAATGAATGAGTTAACAGATGAACAGTAGCCAGAGTGGAATTAGGAATAAGGTTAGGAAGGATTGTTCAGAGAAAGAGTCACTCTTGAATAAATCGAACATCTCCATATAAAAACTATTTTAACATATTTATATTAATTATCAAATAACTAAGTACTACAAATCAAGTAAGTACAAATCAAGCATTTATGATGAGTTCTGACTCCATTGTACTCTCCATTTATTGCAGAAAAGTGCTAGGCACTTTTTCATGCCTTGTCTCATGTCATCCTCGAGATAGTTATTGATAAGGTAACTGAGATTCTGAGAGATGGGACAACAGGCCTATAGTCACACAATTAATAATCAGTAGAGGCTGGACTCATAGCTCATTCTGTCTGAACGCAAAGCCCAGACTCTTTCCATTACACCCCTCTGTGCCTAGGATTTATAGAACATTGCCTTTGAATACTCAAAGGTCACAGATATAAAGCACAAACACCTGGTTGTAATTTCTTGCTGTTTATCATTTTAACTGGGGGAAAGAGCTGACTTCGAGATTAAGGGGACTATTTTGTCCTTGATTCATAGAATCTTGGAGCCAGCCTAGGTTGGCCTTAATTCCCCAGTAGTTCTCATGTCTCGGAGGTGTCATCTTGCACATATCGTATTTGTTTCACTATTGCAAATAAATATAGACTCTGCTCTCTTGAGACTCTAAAAAATAACTTTCTCAGGAGGGTGTGTGCCACTAGGTCAAGAAAAGCCACCTGTAAGAGTCTTTAACGTCATTAAGAAAGAAGTCAAGAAGAATTCTTGAAGGAAAAATAATTGTCATAGAATTTCATTTGCGATGCACTTTTTTTCCCCTTGGCCCTTTTGCGTGCATACTGGGCCGCCTCTGTCAGGAGGAATCTATAGCACTTTGGACCAGAACGCATGCTCCCTGAAAGAAGGGAGGTGTCTCAGATGTGGAGTTCGTGTTTGGCTTCTTCATCTGGCCAGCGAAAACTTGGCTTTGCTTTAGGAATCTCCTGTGGAGACTGGAACTCTCCTTAGTCAAACTCTCAGCAGCCTCAGGCAGGTCCCAGACTGGGAGCAGTCCCAGCATTCACCCCAAAGAAGCTCACAGAATTCGGAAGAGAAGTGCCTCGGCTATGTGCTCCTTTATGTGGAGTTCTTTAGAGATAACATTGCTTTTGATTCTACCTCCTCAGGATGTTGTGATTAAATGTTAGATAGTATCTCTCAAAAGCCTTTGAAGCATCTTAGAGCTTTATTCTGTAGAAATGCCAAGATAGGTGTTTCCTGCTGATTCAGAAGCTCATAACCCTTCCCTGAAATCCTCCAAGCCCTTCCTTTCATCCCTGGCCTGTTCCATCCTCAGTGACTGACAGGCCCATATTTTTTTGCCAGCTTCTTCTGAAGTTAGATGGTTTTGGGGGAAGGCCAAGGAAACGATGAAGAAAGTGCTGATTGAGATACCTGGGTATGATCCGAAGTTAGCCCGTGGGCCTCAACTCCGTGACTTCTTCCAGGTATGATTACGAGGAGGTGGACGCCGAGAGTGCAAACAAAATGATGAAGGATTTGGAGGCTCTGATGTTTGATCGCTCCTTTGTGGGGAAACAGTTCTCAGTGAGTGACAAAGTGTACACTGTGGAGAAGGCTGATAACTTTGAGTACAGTGATCCGGTGGATGGAAGCATTTCAAGAAATCAGGTAGGAACAGATTTAAGTGTATTTGGGAGAGAGGCCTCAGAGCTCATCTCTGAAGTCTTGAGGGAAAAAGGAAAAAGGCCTGTGGGTCGTCTTTCCTCTGCTGCCCTGTTTGTTTAGGTAGCTGTTCTCAACTGGTTTTACGCTGAGTTACATGTGGCTCTCACATGCACTTGTAGGGACAGTGGTTTGTGCCCTGGTTCCATCGATCCCCCTTCCCCTCATTCTGGGAATCCTAGCCTAGACTCCATGGGATTTTTGCACCCTCTGGAACATGCAAGATGACGTGTTGCGTGTGCATGCAGAAAGGAGCCCCAGAATCTAAAAAAGGCAGAGAACTGTGGCCTTAGATATCAACTCCTCTCTTTTCTCTCAAGAGATTGCAGCAGCACAATAGTGGGAGAGTGACATTATCATATGCATTTTTTTCTTATGTTCTAATTTTTAAAGAAAGAAGAGAAAAACACAGGGTGTCCCAAAAGTCATCGTACATAAGGAAAATGGGAAATTGTAGCTAGATGTACCCTTATTTACAAAATATTCATCATAAAATTTTTCCGTTGTATGGAGACTTTTGAAACACCCTGTATATGAGGCATTCCCAGACTTAGAAATGTTAACTGTTAATATCCACGGCACATGACCTGCAGCCCACCTGACACGGCAGTGCGTAGCAAGACACCGGCTCTCGCAGACCTACCAAGCAGGGCCCAGTGGCCAATCTCCTGCTCGTCCCTGACGACTCGCAGTGGGGTCCAAGTGCAGTACCAACCCACCCTTTTCTCTGTTTCCCTCCCCTTCCCCTGGCAATGGCCAATCTCCTGCTCCATTTTAGAACCTGGACCATCTCTAGGTGTAGATAGAATTGTTAGGGTTTCCCTCACTATGTGGCGGGTACCCAATGCTGTAGGCTGGGTCGGGCCTTCTCCCAGATTCTCATGAACACTTGGGGGTCCAGGGTCCTCTCCCCTCTGGTTCTGTTGCTAGATGTTATCGCAGAATGGACTCATCTCTGGTAATTTAGAAACAGAGATAGTGAAGAGCGGGATGAAGATTCTGTTATAGCTTCCAAGTTTGCTTTATCCCGGTAGACCCAGATTTCTGACCTGGTCCTTCTCAAGGCACCCGACAGGGTTGGGAAGGGATGGGCTGCGTGATTTGTTGAAAGCTTCTCTCGGAGAATGGGTAGCACACGGGCGGATGGAGCCTGGCCACGGCGCCCCCTAGTGCCTGGAGTCTCCTGTCCCCGAACCCTAGTAGGAGGGGTTTATCATCCTTGTGCCCGTTCACCATCTGTGAGGACTTTGGGTCCGGTAAGGAAGATTGTAAACTATGTCTGAACTAGTTAGAGCAAGGGAGATCTGGGGTGGAGGAGGACAGGGGTGTAGAAAAGGAGAGGCTGGGGCTGAGGGATGGCAGGGGGGAGCCGAAGTTAAGTCTTCAGGGAGAAGGAAAGTTCAGGAAAGGCCAGCCCCAATGCCACATGCCTCCAGCCGCTGCTAGGAGGGAGGAGGGGCAGAGATGCCTGTGGGAGGTGGCGGCATAGGACGGGGCTGCTCTCCGTGTGCTGTAAAGAAGGCAGCTGCTCCACTTTCTGTCACCAGAAAACCTGAGCAGTTAGAGGGACAACCAGGTGGGAGGGAAAATGTTCCAAAACAGATACAGCATCTGCAGTCGAGTGAAAAGAATTTAGAAGCTTCAAGTTGAAGCTGTGGTGGAAGGAGACCAACCCTGGTATGTTTCTAGAAAGCAAGAAACGGTAAGTGGAAGTGAGCTGTATCCCCTCCGTGGTGACTAACCGGGGCATGTGCTCTGTGTATCTCATCAGCTGGCCCCACTAATGAGCGCTAATGAATATCCCAATAAACACTGGACAGACAGCAGGCAAGGAGTAGTGTCTTTCCTCTGGTCAGTCTTTGGCATCACGCAAAGTTCTTCTTTTTGCAAAAGAATGGAAAGACTCATAAAGACTGATGGGTCCTCAAGCAACCGTCTGGCCCAGTCTTCTTCCCTCAGGTCGGGGAATATCTACCTAAGCGTCTCCAACCTTTTCTGTGAAGTAAGAAGGTGACTGAGGACCAAAGATACCACCAGGGAGGGGCAGGGCAGAGCAACAGAGAAAAGGGTGGGTTGGCACTGCACTTGGACCCCACTGCGAGTCGTCAGGCATGAGGTCTGCAAGAGCCGGTCTCTGCCATTCGGGACCCCTGGCCTCCTGTCCTCTTTTCCAGGCTCTCTACCAGGGTTTTGTAAAGAGTCTTTCCCATTGCCTGGCTGAAACCTCTTCTGCTCTCATTTCAGCCCCTTCTGTCCATGTTTCCCTGCTGATCTGGGGGTGGAATTTCCGCATCTAGTGGCTTTACTTACTTATTAAGCTTCAAGCTGGAATGGTTAGTCCATAAATCACAGGGAAGCTGGGAGGGGAGGGAAGCCCTCATGTCATCTGGCATCACGGAAATCAGGTCTCCCCACACCCCTAGAAATGCTCCTCCTACCTTGGCCAAGTCCCCATCGTCCAGATGCAGAGAGGTTGACAGAAGGCTGACTTATGAGGCTCAATTGCTGCCATTTATCAAGGACCTAATCCTCCAATTGATCAAGTATGGATGAAATTAGCTCCCCAGTGAACCCCTCATAATTTGCCAGCCTTCAATCTCCCTTCCAGCATGTGGGGAAAAGAATTCTCTGCTTATCCTTTCCAGGGCTTGCGGCTCATTTTTGCAGATGGTTCTCGCATCATTTTCCGACTGAGTGGCACCGGGAGCGCAGGGGCCACCATTCGACTGTACATTGATAGCTATGAGAAGGACGTTGCCAAGATCAACCAGGACCCCCAGGTAATGCCCAAGCCCCGTGCCCTGATTAGTCTTCTGTTTGAAGGAATGACAGTGGTTCCATTGAGCCTGTGTTGTCAGTACCCGTTTATCAGATGACCCAGCAGAGTACCAGCTGTACTCACTTTCCTCCATATCTCTTTCAGTATGTCATTTACTATTTTCCAAGCCCTGTTCTAAGCCTCTTGCATGAATATACTCATTTAATTCTCAAATGAGGTAGACTCTATTATTCTCCCTATTACAGATAAGGAAACTGAGGCATAGAAAGGTTAAGCAACAGTTAATTGATGGCAGATTCAGGACAACTACTCTTTCAATCAGCCCTTCATCTGGTGTTCTGGTCTGATCACCTGCTCAGGCGGAATACAAACTGGTTCTAGATTTGGTGGGGGCGGGGAGAGGCAGTTTCATGTGTCTTCACAGAAAAGTCTGCAGACCTGCAGCCCGGTAGGTTGGGTTCCCCAGCCACCCACAAAGAGTCTTCAGAAGTGTGTCAATGAGGGGAGGGACTCTGGAGCCATGGATGGGACAGCGAACTTGGAGGACAGCCACCAAAAGGGAGGAACCAAGGGGAGGCAGCGACGTTCAGGGCAGAGCTTCCCCCAGTGGGCTCCTCACAACACTCATCTGGACGGCAGCTCCCAAGCAGAGCTCCATAGCCAGAAAGAGTTGAGGAAGTGTTGTGGCCCATCAGCCCCTGCTGGGTGACTCATAATATACACTGCGCCTTAAAGGCTTCAAGAAAACTTACAGGAAAGACACCTGTTTAAATAGCTTTTGCCAAAGGACCTGCATAGACATTTCTCCAAAGAAGACAGGCAAATGGTCAACAGGTATCTGACAAGGTGCTCAGCCTCACTAATCATCAAGGAAATGCAAATCAAAACCACAATGAGATACTACCTCATACCTGGTAGGGTGGTTATTATCAAAAACATGAAAGATAACAAATGTTGGCAAGGATGTGGAGAAAAGGGAACCCTTGTCCACTGTCGGTAGGAATGTAAATTGGTGTAGCCATTTTGGAAAACAGTATGGGGGTTTCTCAAAAAATCAAAAATAGGACCACCACATGATCCAGCCATCCCTCTTCCGGATATTATATCCATAGGAGCTGAAATCAGTATCTCGTAGAAATATCTGCATTCCCACATTCATTGCAGCACTATTCACAGTGGCCAAGATAGGGTACTAACCTAAAAGAAATTGTGGTCTCTGTGTGTGTGTGTGTGTGTGTGTGTGTGTGTGTGTGTGTGTATATATACACACACACATACACATACAGAGACAGAGAAACAGAGAAAGAGGGATCTCTATATATATCACAATGGAAAATTATTCTACCTTTAAAGAAAAAAAGGAGATCCTGACATTTGCAACAACATAGATGAACCTGGAGGACATTATGCTTAGTGAAATAAGCCAGACACGGAAAGATAAATACTACGTGATCTCACACATGTGGAATCTAAAAAAAGTTGAACTCATAGAAACAGAGTAGAAGGGTAGTTAGCAGGGACCGGTGGGGGCGGGAAATGGGGAGATGTTGGTCAAAGGGTACAAAATTTTACTTACGTAGGATGAAGAAGTTCTAGACGTACAACATGGTGGCTGTAATTAATAATACTGTATTGTACACTTGAAATTTGCTAAGAGAGCAGATCTTAAGTGTTCCCAGGACTACCACCACAACAAAAAAGGTAACTATGTGATGAGATTGATATGTTAATTAGCTTGACTGTAGTAATTAGTTCACTATGTATATGTATATCAAAGCGTCATATTGTATACCTTAAATATAAATAATTTTTATAAAAAATTAAAAGTAAAATAAAGTCGATAGCAATTGCCATGCTGATTTTTTCTACAAAGCGTATTTTCTTCTAACACCTAATTAAAATCCTGTGAAAATTATTTGGAAACCCCTAGCATAGTGGTTTTGAGAATAGGTTTTGGAGTGAGAGAGATCTTGTTTTAAATTCTGTTCCTGCCACTTAATAACTATGTGTTGCTGGGTAAGTCATTTCAATTTTATGAGTCTTGGTTTCCTTGTCTGTCAAATGGCAGAATAATACCTACTTCATAGAGTTGTTACGGAGATTTAGGGAGACAATGATGCAAAATGCTTAAATACTGTGGCTGGCACATAGGATTAACTTTTGAGAATAAGCAGCTGTTATAGTTCTTTTTTTTTTAGTCTAAGTTAAAAAAAATTTCTAAAAAGCATGTAACATAAAATTTACCATCATAACCATTTTTAAGTGTACAATTTAGTAGTTTTATATATATTCACATTGTTGCCCCCATTTTTTTTTTTTTTTTTTTTTGCAAAACTAAAACTCTATACCCATTGAACAACAACTGCCCATTTCCCCCTCTCCTCAGCCCCTGGTACTACCATTCCACTTCTTGTGTCTATGAATTGACCACTCTGGGTACCTCATCTGAATGGTATAGTTGATTTTTGTTACAAAAAGGGGGCGGTGAGAGAACGCATCACTGTTACATTTTTTCCAGTATCCGGGCTCCAGTTTCAATCATCACCAGAACCCTCTTGTGTTGTAGACACCCCTCAAACATACCCAAAGGCAGCGAGGTCTGCATTGTAGACACTTAGAATAACAGAGCAG
>RJWJ010017103.1:12438-33593 GCA_004363605.1 Indri indri
GACAGCTAAAAATATATATAGAAAAAATTAGCCGGGCATGGTGGCACATGCCTGTAGTCCCAGCTACTCGGGAGGCTGAGACAGTAGGATCGCTCGAGCCCAGGAGTTTGAGGTTGCTGTGAGCTAGGCTGACGCCATGGCACTCGCCCCAGGCAAGAGAGTGAGACTCTGTCTCAAAAAAAAAAAAAAAAAAAAAAAACAGAGCAGGAGGAAAGGAAGAAGGAAAAAGTGTGCCTGTCTTTTTATCCTGAAGATAAATGCCGGCACATGGTAGATACAAAGAATGAACGAAAGGTGCTGCTTCACAGTTGTGGGGGGTGAGATGGCCCTGAAGGGGGCCGCCATCCAGTGGGCAGGCGCGGTCCCTTATCTGTGGTTGCTGGGCCACAGCCTCAGCACCTCCTGGGGACCGTCCAAGCCCTAAGGGGGACGCGGCAGGCTCTGCACGTAGAGTCGATTCTCCTTCTCATCCAGGTATAACGCATTGGTGGAGATTTAGATAAGAGAAAGCACCAGTTGGCAGTAGAAAATGTACTATCCTGGCTCTGCCATTGAGTCATTTGGTCAAATCACTTCACTTCTTTGGGTATCAATTTTCTTATCTGTAAAATGGGTAGTTCAACTAGATGAGTAGGGTTTTTAAAAAAATATTAAAAATATTTATTTAAGCAGGAGAATTCTTGTTTTAAGTGAGAGGTAGACGTGGGGGTGGGGAGTTGTCACATTTTGAAAGATCTCTTCAGGTACTGTGTGGGAAACGAACTGGAGGATGCAAAAGTGGGTATGGAGGCCCAGGTGAGAAAGGGAACGTGGGCTCGGCAAGGGTCTTGGCAGCAGGATGCAGGGAAAGGGGTGCCGGCATGAGACATTTAGAAAGGAAAAGGCGCTTGGGCTTGATGACAGATTGCACACGGGGAATGCGCAGAGGAAGACGCCAAAAATGACTCAGTTCACACTGTACGTGAAAGACTGTGCAGTTGATTCACTAAAAGAGAAATTGCTGGAACTAGGGAGAAAGAACATATGTTTGTTTTCAGGCTTGTAGAGTGTGAGGAGCCTGGGAGACCTGGGAGCAGGCAGTCAGAGGCATGAGGCTAGGTTAGGGCTGGAGCTAAGGTCTGTGTTTAGAGAAAGTGATGGAAAAGGCGCTTCTCTTTGTGTCCCCCTCAGGTCATGCTGGCCCCTCTTATTTCCATTGCTCTGAAAGTCTCCCAGCTCCAGGAAAGGACGGGCCGCACTGCACCCACCGTCATCACCTAGGAAGACAGGCCAGATGCAGTACGTCTCTCCGCCCCAGGACCCATCCAAGTCATCCGACTGAAGAGCGTGGACAGAAACACAGTGTGCGTGCCAGGCTTTTTAGGATTTGATTTTTCCACTAACCCGTTGCTGACAAATGGTGCGTTTGGAAGACACTGCTAATTGAGATGCCCTTGGGAAAGACAGGAAGAGGACGGCGGGGCTTGTGCTAATGTCAGTTCCTTTTCATGCCCTTCTGCACTGCTGCTGTGTGGGTGTTTGTCTCCTTAGCATCGGGCACTGTTTACACTACAATGCAAGGCGGGCGGGCGAGGCCGTTTTTCATCCTTAGGATGTGCCAGTGAAATGACAGCGCAGATTCCTTTCTTCTTGGCAAATCCCCACCCCCCCATCTACTGTTTACATGTAACCCCACAAAATGCAATTTCTGGTGCCTTCTGTCCAATTAGTTCTTTCCTCAAAGTGAGACGTACTTGTCTACAGATTTCTGCCTTGTTTGGCAACATGGTCCCATTCATACAGATATTTTGGGATATTAAAGCAAAATGAGCTACTATTGCGTATAGTCTTTTTTTTTCTTAACTACACAGTGCTTTTTTTTTAAATTTCAGAAAGAAAACAGATTTTTTTTTTTTCTGAGGAGGCAGGTATTATATTTTGTTTTGATGTGCTAGCCAGAAAACAAAATAGTCTCTGGGCTAGACTGAAAATCCTTAAACTCAAGAACTGTAATTTTAAATCTTAGCAGGGTTAACAGAGCTCTGATCCTGCTAAGGTAGACCAATTAGGCTTGATGTGGGTAACTTGGAGCAAGGGAAAGGAGGATGATTTTTGGGAGATCTTACATAGCAAAGCAATGCCACGTGCCTTACACTGCTGAGGTGCCTTGATGCCTATGGAAGGGACGGAGGCAGAACTCTTGGAATCCTGGAGCAGGATTACTGGCATTGGGCTGGAAATCTGAGCCTGCTGGCGTCTTGTTCATCTCAGAACACTTACCAACCCACAGCGTGACATTGCAGTTAAAAGCATCACTTGGGAGCCAACAGACCCCAGTCTGAATCTCGTTTAAGACCTTGAGTGACCTTTGAATATCATTCCCCTCATCTTTAAAATGGAGATGAAAATAGTCTAACGTTACGGAGTTGTGGAGTAGACCTGTGTAAAGCATTGAGCACAGGATATCCAGTTCATGGTAGGCTGTCAAATAAATGGAAACTAGGATTATGTTTAAGATATCGTTTCTTGATTTTAAAGTACTATACATATAGAAAAAACAAAAACTATAACATGAATATTTGCAATACATTTTATAGTTTGTAAGGCACTTCCACAAAGTCACCTTGCCATGTGGGCTGTTCCAGAAACTCAGCCCAGCTCTGCACCCCTTCCCCACTCGGTGGTCCTTGTTCACTTTCCCTGGCCGCCTTCTGCCTCCTCCTATGCTGAATCAGCTGCAGACACTCCCAGTTCTGTGGCCCCTGGGATGGCTTCAAAAATTTCCTCCTCATCCCTGGTCATAACTCAGCTGCTTCCCCTGACCCCACCGGCCCCAGCTTGGGAGCTACAAGCTCAGGGGAGGAAGAGGGAGGTGGGCGTGGGTGAGGGCCACCCTTTCCCCGCTGTGGCCTCCAGGCAGACACCCAACACAGACCCCCCACCCCCCAGCAGCACACAGCCAGGCCTCTCGCCTCCCAGGATTGATGTGGTCTGTGAGTCAGGCTTGTTTTCTTCAGGGTGTGGTGAGGATTGCAGTGAGAAAATTGGTTTGGAACTGTTTGGGGCCCAACTCTGAAATTTTCACTTTTCCTTCCCTCTTGACATTCAGCTATTATCTCGGAGAAGCAGTTTCCTGTTCAGGGATGTTCCCCAGACCCAGAAAATCGCCAGGCTTCCAGGGGCTGGGCCCTGCCTCCTAGGGAATGAAAGCAGAAGCCGAGCTCACTGTGGCGCTGGGGAGTGTTGTTTCCTGGCCCTTTGAGTCCAGGCTCTGAGGACCGGGTCCCCTCCCCAGGTTCACCCATGCTGCTTTCTTCTGCATTTCTTGTCAACTCACTAGACAGAAGCTGGCCTTGCTGCGTAAGAATCCTCCAGAAAACACTCACCCTGCACGTTTCTGTGTTCTGAGCTCCCGTCAGAGGGGGGTGGATCCAGCAGCAGAACAGCCTTGCTGCAGGGGTCGCTGTGTCTCCGTGGGTGCTGGCAGGGCCGCCTCATGGCCTTCTGGCCCCCACTCTTGCGCCCTCTGATCCATTCTCCACATCGCCAGCTAAATGCTCTTTCAAATGCCCACAAGGCCCATGCGACCTGCACATCACCCTACCAGCTCCTCTCCCTCTACTCGCTGCCTCCCACGCTTGCTTCAGCCACCGGGAACCACTGCAGTTCCCTGGAAACGCCTCGCACCTGCTCTTCTCCCCGCCTGAACCACCTCCCCCCTCCACCACGTTGCCCCAACTCCTGCTCGTTCCCCAGCTCTCAAACGTCCAAGCCTCTGAGAAGCTTTTTCTGAGCCTCCAATGCCTGGTTTTCTAGTGTTCCCATAGCATCCTGTTTCCCCCTTCCTGACACTTACACACCTTCTGTTAATAACCTGTTTACTTTCCATTTCTGCTACCACCCTGGGAACTCCTAGAGGGCAGGGACTGCTTTTTTCACCAGTGTTTACCCAGGATCTAGGCCTGTGTCTGGCACGTGGCTAAAACCTCATTAAATATTTAATGAATGAGTGAATGAAACCTACTAGTTACATGGCAGAGTGTTTCCTTATGCTGTGATCTCCGTGACCTGTGAAGTAGGATTATCTTAATTTTACAAGTGGCAAGTGACTTGACCAACTGGCTAGTAACTGGCTAACCAAGACCTCGTTCACAAAGCTTTGGAGGCTGAAAGTGAGAAAGCCCCCAGGAGAGAGGGGTGGGGAGAGGGGTACTGGCAACAGGTGGGAGTTATGGTCATGATCACTCTGAATAAAACTTTAAATGTTAAAAGCATTTTATCTCCCATTTCTATAAAACTTAATTAGGGGTATAGTTGGGGAAGAGTCCTGCTGAATACGGAAATGGGTTATTTTTCTTTGAGGACTAGAATCAGCAAAGCCAGGTGCAAGCCCCAAGGCCCCCTCTGTGCAGATTCATGGAAAGGAACCCATGATGGGTAGAGTGGGTACCCTGGCTCTGGGCCTCTCGCTGGCAGAGCACGCAGCCATGTGCCTTCTGGAAGGCTGAGAAGCTTGTCTTGGTTCCCATCAGAACAAGAAGGATTCCCACATGTTGGTGTGTCATTACACTAAAGAAGTGAGGTCACCGTTGGCAGGAGCATGTCTCATGTCTGTCTGATTGTCCTACGCAAACTTTTGAGGCCTTCAGATTGGTTTTCATAAAATGTGAAGGCTCTACCTAGATCCGGTAAGTTGGATTTGTGGCTGTGGGCTAATCACTATTTTCCTGGAAACCTGTCTTCTGTGATTCACTGAGTACAGCTCTCCAATTAACAGAAGGGCTAGTTAAGAGTAGCAATCTATTTGCTTTTCGTGACAGTGTTATTTCGTAGCAGCTCTGTCTGCTCTGGTTTCTGACTTCATTTTTGCACACTATTATTATTCCAGATAAAGAAGTGAAAATTTTGGCTGGGCATAATGGCAAGCAACTGTAGTCTCAGTTATTGGGGAGGCTAAGGCGGGAGGATCGCTAGAGCCCAGGAGTTTGAGACCAGCCTGGGCAACATACTGAAACCTCGTCTCAAAAAAAAGGGGAAATTTTGAGTTTCTGGTTAACCTTTGCTGTATAACAAAGCACCCCAAAATCTAGTGGTATTAAACTTTTGCATGATTTTATTATGCTCACAGATTCTGTAGGTCAGGGAATCAAATGGGGCACAGTGGAAATAGTAGCTTGTCTCTGCTCTGCAATGTCTGGGGTCTTACCTGCTATCTTAGTCTCTTGGGGTTGCCATAATCTTCTTTGGTTTGTATCCCACCTTCTGGACACACTGGGGCAGGGGTTGGGCCCTCAAGGCTCCAGATGGCCCTACCTCCACGGCTTTGCTGGTGCAGCCCAGGCTGCCCCCCTCATGGGTTGTAGCCAGGTGCCTTGCAGCTCTCCCAGGCTGGAATCACACATGGGAGGCTCTACTGGTCTGAGGTCTCAGGGGCAACTCCATTAGGCATTGCCCTAGTGGGGACTCTCTGCAGTGACCCAGCCCTCACAGCAAGCCTCTGCCTGAGTCACACGGCCAAGGCTCTAGGCAGTTACATCCTTGGAAATCTTGATGTAGGTAACCATGCCCTGATAACTCGTGAACTCTATGTGCTGGTGGAGATGGTACCTTGTAGACGCTGCCAAGGTTTTCCTATCTGTGCCCTCTGGGGGGCAGCCACTGAGACCCACTATGCACCCGGGCCCATTGGAACTGAACCTAGGACAGCCAAGGAACTCAACACAGTTATTCAAGGAGCAGAGCCTTGAAATTTTTCTGCTCCCCAGGCCCTTGCACTCTGAGCCTGTGATGACAGGGGCATCCCCACGATCTCCAAGATGCCGTCAGGGTCATTCTTCTATTGTCTGGACAGTAGGCCCTGGCTTCTGTTTAGATGTCAGTCTAAGCTCCCCCCGTCTTGATGAATAGCTCCTAGCTTAGGTTGAGATGGCCTATGCAAACTATTCACCTTATCAAATTTGGCCACGCCCTTCATGTTCTCTCCCAAACAAGCTTTCTCATTTTTCCCAACATGGATAGGCTGAGAATTTTCTAAATGTTTAAGTTCTGCTTCCCTTTCGATTAACAATCTTGTTAACTCTAAGTTTTCTTCTCACATTTTACTATAAGCATGCAAGGGAAGCCAAGCAGCACATTCAACACTTTGCTTAGAATTTCTTCAGTCAGGTATCTGATTTCCTCGCTCACAAGTTCCACTTTCCACAAAACACTAGAACACAGACACATTTCAGCCAGGTTCTTTGCCACTTTATAACAAGGGTGGTCTTTCCTCCATTGTCCCGTAACGTGCCCCATTTCTGTCTGAGAACTCACCTGAATGGCCTTTGACACTCTGTTCACAACCACTCAGGGATTCTCTGAGATGACTGAGGCTCTTCCGCAGCTCTCCTCTTCTGCGCCCTCACCACAATCACCTTTTACAGGTCATTCACGGAATGTAGGCTTTTTCTAGCACGCACCTCAAAACTCTTTCAGTGTTTATTCATTACACACTTCCAAAGCCACTTCCATATTTTAGGTGTTTGCTATAGTAGTGCCGCCACTTCTCAGTACCAATTTTCTGTCTTAGTCTGTTTGGGCTGCTATAACAAAACGTCATAAACTGGGTAACTTTTACAACAGAAATTTATTCCTCACTGGAGGCTGGGAAGTCCAAGATCAAGGCAGATTCAGCGTCTGGTGAGAGCCCACTTTCTGCCTCCGGCAGTGCTGTCATGCTGCGTCCTCACATGATAGAGGGGTCAGGGGTCTCTCTCAGGCCTCTTTGTTAAGAGCACTAGTTCCATTCATGAGGGCTCTGCCTTCATGACCTGATCACCTTCCCAAGGCTCCACCTCCTAATACCATCACCTTGGGGATTAGGATTTTAACATATGAAATTCAGGGGGACACACATTCAGACCATAGCACCTGGGCAGATGGAACAGCTGGGAATGACACAAAAGGCTGGGGCTCGAATCATCCGGAGGCTCTTTCACTCACATGTCTGGGACAACTCAACGTCTCAGTTCACCTGGCATTGTCAAATCCCACACCTGTACGTGACCTCTCCATGTTGCCTGGGTTCTTCACAGCACGGTGCTAGCTTCCAAGAGAGCCTCCCAAGAGCAAATGTGCCAAGAGAGTCCAGCGGAAGCTGTCTTTTCCTTCCCTACCTTTGGAAGTCATGCAGCATCACTTCAGCCCTATCCAACTGGTTACCACCAACTCACTCGGGCCAGCCCAGATTCAAGGGAGTGCTGGCAAGGTCTTATTGCAGAACAGTGTGTGAGATGGGGGCTGTTGTAGCCATCTTTGGAAGATACCATGTCACAACATGATTTGCCTCTTCTGGATGTTTCATATAAATGGAATTGCATGATACGTGCCCTTTTGTATCTGTAGTGCTCTTATTATAACGCAAAGCCCCTAAACTATGAGCTTCTCCAGCGTGAAGACTGTTCTGATCATCTTTTTCTTCACAGTGCTATGAATTCACTGTTTATTAAATGAAGGACCGAATGAGCAATTGAGAAGCAAATGTATGTAGACACTACATAGACTTAGAGTCTGAGGTTTGCTGAGAGCTCACCGTGGGCCTGGCGTGGTGCTAAGTGCTTTGCAAAGGTGACCTCACTATACCCTCATCACACACAGCTCATGAAATGAGTACTGTAACATCCCCATTTTGCAGATAGGAAACACAAGGAGATTAAATAACTTGCTGTAAGTCCCATCTAATGGGTGCAGGAGCCAGACTTTGAATTTCTCTCCCCTGTACTTCTAAATTATATGCAAAAGAATGCCCTTTAGGGATAGAGTTCAATCTCCTCTGTCCGCAGTGAGGAAATGGAAGTCTACAGCACATTCACAGGTATTTATTGAGCCCCTACAACGTGCCAGCCACTGCTACATTAGGGGCCACATATTAGCCAAGAACAAAGGTAATTAAACCCCAAACGGCCATTCCCTGCACCCGGCAGTGGGGTGGAGGTCTGCGTGCACCCAGAGCTGTGGGATGGAGGGGCGAAGGCATCTGAGCAGGGCACACAGCCCGGGGCCTGAGCCAACCTTTCTAGCTGTGCTGGGAGCAAAGCACACCCCTAGGTGCGAGCTCTTGGGGCTCATCGCCACCCTCCCTTAATGCCCTCAGGGCTGCTTGGGAAGGGCGCGGCCCTAACCTGGCCTGTCAGGGCTCAGGCAGAGAATCCTGCCCTGGCAGTGGCTGTCAAGGCCCTGCCTTTGTCTCTCAAAAAAGCGAGCAGCCATGTCCTCCCCGCCGTAGGGCAGGGCAGAGCTGCCAACAGCGTTTCTGGCCTGCCCAGGGCTTTTCTCTTCTCACAAAGACTGCTGTGTTGGATCTGTTTTTCTGAGTCAGATAGTTGTTTGATTTCCACCTCAGAACTCAGTGCCAGCATTCAGGGTTGCAGCCTCACTGCCACAGGCCGTGGTGCGAGGAGGAATTCGGGTTCCTGGTGCATGGGGAGAACGCACTCCTCCATTCGGGCGGGCGGAGGTCAGGAGAGACTTCCACACCAACTGGCGAACACTCGCCCGGCCTGGGCCTGTCAGCGAGTAGGTGAAGGGGCTCTGGTGTGAGGAGGAGCCCACGCCACCTCCATGAGACGCCACAGACTGGGCTGATGACGCAGAGCCTGCTCTTAACCCGCTGTTCCCTCCATGTGGGCCCCACACGCAGGCCCAGGGCAAACGGACAGGGCCATTGCCTATGTGGAGTCCTGCCGAGACGTATGAGTCCAAGGCCAGGCTGGGCCTAAGCAGTGAAGAAATTGTCACTAGGGGACAGTCAGAGGCCTCGTAAGTGAAACGGGGGACCCCAAAATAGGCTGAGAGGGAGGCAGAAGGTCTAAGCCAGAGAAATGTGAAGAGGAATCATGAGCGCAGAAACCAGGGCGGACAGAGACAGGTTGGATCAGGAATGCCCCAGTGGCTGGTGGCCAGGCCAGGCAAAGGTGAAGAGATGGCGGAAGGCACCAGCATGGGATTGTGAGCAAGCGCTCCGTGGGATGTTTCTGTGGGAACTCTGCATTCTCACTAAGGTCGAAGGCCTCTCTGCTGAGAAGTTGCTCATCTGTTTCTCTGAGGTAACTCAAAGGGATGTCTGGAATACTTTTTAAGTTAATTTATCAGCTTAGGGATTTGAGGACCATGCAAGTAGAATAAACTTCAACCCCCAAATCATGAGAATATTCATGTTTATAAAGTCTCAAAGGAGATGGCTTTTTTCCCACCCAGAGCCCAGGCCAAGACACAGATGTTTCCTCATTGTCTCTCCATGGGGACGGGTGCGTTTTTTTCCCCCGGGGTCCATTATTTCTTCATTTGCTGACGTGCTCAGCTACAGGAGTTTGGGTAGTGGGGAGGAAGGTTCTCAGATCGAACACCCATCTCATTTAGGCCCAAGACCTTGTTTCCTTTCCCCGTGTGACTTAAAATCCAAGTCTCTTGGTTACCTAAGAGGAAGAACTTTCCAAGGGAGCCACAGCTTCAGCTACTCACGTAACCTTGTTTTTCTGGTTTCCTCCTTGTCGTTGGCCCATGAGGATTTCTTATATTTTCCTGTAGTTGGGGAGTGTTTCAGTTTTTTTGAATCTGAAGTCCTTTTTCTTCCACTCTTTCCCCCTTTATTCCAGCCTTACCATAGCCAGTGTGATTTTTTTTTTAAATAAATCTTATATTGTTTTTCACTTGGAGCCCTTCAGTGGTTTCTCATAGCTTTCTATTCTTTTGTCAATGTTTTTGTATATCCCACCATCTTTCCCATTTCTATATCTATGTTCTATAATCCGCTCTCCTTTTCCTTGGGGGAAACTACTCCCGTGTTCCACGTGGCCCTAAGGCTATAAACACCTCCCCCTCCTTCCTCCTCTCTCTGCCTCCACTCTCTCTCTGACTACAGAGGTCGGGTCATGGCCAGGGTAGGCTAATCATTGTACCACGTGCCTGTGGACGTAGTGATTGGTCCAGTGGGTAGGCATGTGACCTAAGCTGGACCAATCAGTCTTTCCATGATTTTTTGTTTTCCAAATTGGAGGTAAAGGGGTAACTTTCTCTTCCTTTTGGATCATAGGTTGTAAGGATACAGGCCAGGAAAATATCGGTGACTATTTTCCTACCAGATTGACAGAACCTTAAGTGCAGGAGACAAGGAGGCCAAGTCATAAGAAACGCAGAAACAAGCAGAGACAATTAATTAGTGAAAAGAAAGTCTTGATGATATTGCTTGAGCTCCTGGATCCAGCCATACCTGGAGCTTCAGTGATATGAACAGATAAATTGCGTTTTTACTTAAACAAGCTTGCATTAGGTCTTTGTCACATGCAACAAAAAGAGACTCGAGCAATACAGGGCCAACTCTTGCACATGACACTCTAAGGCAAGGACGGCCCTGTGTGATCTGGGACCTGCCTATTTCTCTGCCCTTAGCTCACACTCCTCTTCCTCTCTCTCAATGATCCATCGATACAGAACTTATTTCAGTTCTTCACGTGTGCCAGGCTCCTTCCCGTCTCGGGGCCTTCACACATGTTGTTCTTGGCTAATTCCTACACCTCTTTCAGGAGTCTGCAAATATTAATAGGTCATGTCTTTAGGGAGGGCTCCCCTGACTGCCTGGCTAGGCCAGAGTCCCTCCACACCCCCTACAGCACCTGTGCTTTTCTGTCTAAGCACTCATCACTTGATAATGAACACATTCTTTGTGTACAATGAGACAGTTCCTTGTATACAGTGCATTTTCACCACTGGACTGCAATCTGCATGAAGTGAGGGACCAATTGTGAGGGACCATTGTGTACTCGGTGCCTAGCACAGTGCCTGGCACAAAACAGGTGCTCAGCAAACATTTGTCAAATAAAAAAAAAATGAATGTGAACATTTGACTCAGAAGCCTGTGCCTTCTATCTCCATGGGTTTTGTTAACTAATAAATAAACACTGGCAGCCCTGATGCATAGTGTGACCCCAGAAGCCTCCCTGGAGCAGGAGAGAGCCTAATGTGTGATGTCGTCAGGTATTCTGAGATGGATTTCTGTCTGAACAGGCCAGAGTGGACCTTGCTCCCGGGAGATGGCAGTGTTGTACAGTCTGACTCATCAAGGCTCCCAAACTCGCTTCTCTGAGACCTCGGAAGCTACGGGGCTGCACCTTGAGCCCTCAAGCCATGCAAGCCAAGTTCCAGGCCCAGCTGTTGGAAAGAGCTGTGTGCGTTCAAAGCAGCTCAGAAGAAGAGCCTTTGTTCCGGAGACCGGCAGTCCCCCAATCCAAGATCAACATCCCTTCCCCTTCCCAATCAATGGATCTGGTTTGGTCTTCTGTTCAGGAACTCTGTCTTTCCAAGGGTGGCTCAAAGGCTCCCTCTCAGCCTTTAAACTTTACGATCTCCTAGGAGAGAAGACCCAGGCCACGGAGTTGGTGTCTTCTGGCGCTGTGGAAGATTCTCCTTACATATCATTTCTCTCTCAAATCCTGAGGCTGCTGCTTACTGTGAGTGGGCATTAGCCCAACTACTGACACGGAGCCGCAGGTGGAGGGTCCTCTGTTCAAACCCCGGCTTTCCAACTCACCATATGACCCAGGACAAACCTCTCACCTTTTCTAAATAAAAATTATAGTAATATCTACTTCTCAGTCTTGTGCTGAGTGATTAAGCCAAAAGTGCGGACACCACCTGGCACGGAGTGTGGAGTATAGTAGGTGCTTAATAAACATCATTTCCCTTCCCTCTCCCCCTCCCCCTCTCTCCCCTCTTCCGCGGGTGAGAAAGACTTCTCAGTAGGATTTTACTAGCAAATGTCTAAACACAACAACCTTCTTCGCTTCCCCCAAGCACCTTCCTCTCCGCAGTGTGACTGTAAAGCCAGATTTAAAATTGCCGCTGGTCACTGGAACTCACCCCAGTGGCCTAATGCAGGTCACCGTTCCCATCCACGTGGGCCTGGCTCCCGCTGCCCCCCACCGTGGGGAGCAACCAGGTGCTCCTGGGAAGCCTGACGTTCCCCCTGGCCCAGGGGCCTTGGCTCCTTCTCAGTTCATTTCTTTCTTCTGCGGTGGAACATCTGGGCCGTAGTGCTGGAAGCATTTTGGCGCTGGTGCTGGGACCCTTATCTCTGTGCTGTGTGAGCCCCATTCCTGCCATGTCAGAGCCCATTAGAGACCACTCCGCTGAGGCTTTTGAAGGAGTAATCGGTTTGCAGAGGGAAGGGGCCGTGCCAAGCCAGGCCAGATGGAGTAAGTAATGAAGGCCCCAGATTAATCTCGCCTGTCTCTTTTTTCCAATATGAAGGCTCAACCCGAGAACTTGGCAGTCTCAAGACAAATTATACTTGTCAGCTTCAAAGCCTAAGTTCCCTTCCAAGCCAGAATGTTTGAGCTTTCTCTTTCTCTCTCCTCATCTCCTTCTCCCTCTCTCATGAAATAAAAAAACCGGAGTAAAAAATGGGGTGCATAGGAAATGTTGTGACATTTTCGCATCGTTGTAATAATAAGAGCTTCCATTGGGCATTCACTGTGTACCGGGCAATGCGCAGAGTCCTCTACATGCATTTAACTCATTTATTTCTCACCATAACCCTACAAGATAGGTACATACCAGTATCCCTATTTTATAGCCAACCAAGGTTTAGAGAAGATGGCTGGCTCGAGGTCACACGGTTAGGGAGCTGTGGAGCAAAGCATTCAGACCGAGGTTTGTGTCATTCCAACCACTGCGTTATACACACCCTGTAGTCTTCAGAACTGCTAATCTCTCCCACTTAAGTATTTGCCTGAAGGGAGAGTCCGGCTCTGAAGCCAAGAACACAGTATTCTGCTCTTTCCTATTGTTAAAAATTCTCCCTGGAGTCTTGGGCTGAGGGCAAGGGGTAAGCATTGGGTTCCCAAAGCCCTAGTCTTTGAGATATGTGGGAACAAAGATCTGTGGTTAAACAAACCTGGGAACCACTATACACAATTGATCCTGTCTAGAATCACAAGACATATAAGCAGGCAAAAAGTCCTGAGAAGTCCTCAATACAAAGAAACTCAATGAATTTAGCTGTACCCACTGTTTCCCCGGGTTATTTTTCAAGGCACCCTTAGAAACATCCAAGTCTGCTCTAGAGCCTTGCTGCTTAAAGTCCTGTGCTCAGACTAGCAAAATGGTATCACCTGGGAGCTTGCTGGAAAGGCAGAATCTCAGGGCAAACCCCAGACCCACTGATTCCCAGGTCATTTGAAGGTAGAAGCCTGGCTCTAGACTAGAGTATAACCAAACTAAGGTCTGTAGACCCGTTAGCTCACCAAGCAGACAGGAGTCACTAAGCCACCCAATTTTTGAATGCCATGAACACAAGTGTTGTACATTTGGAAAACTAAATCAGAAAAGAAGGACCAATTTTTCTTTTGCCCAAATAGCCCCAGCCCCACAACTTAACATAAGCATGATGTGGGGAACAGAATGCCATGCTTAACTAGGGGACTGGCCCGCCCCTAAGTTTCTGGGTATTCCTCTCTAAGAAGAGTTGGTTAGCTCTGTGAACTATTGCTTTCACCTTTATTTCATGCATGCTGCCTCAGAACTGAGCTCCTATCATTTTGGTTAAAAACTTTGAGGCATTTGAGCTGAACCAGATCTGGTGACCCCACTGTCAGCCATCCTGACAGCCTTCTCTCCCCAACCCTTGCTCTCCACGTCCCCCAGCCAGGGTCCTGTGGACAGAGAAGCCTGAGAAATATTTGCAAGGATGACTCACAAGACTCAGGAGGGCAGGAGGGGGTGGGGAGTGGACCTGAGAGTTGGCAGGCAAATGGCTGCACGAGGCCCAGCACCTCAGTCACTAAATGAGGGCCCCGGTTGGCTTCCTTCCTCGAGAAGAGGCTGCAGCAGGGAATAAAGGGAATCTGGCAGGGAGAGGACAAGATCACTAATGGAAGAGAGAGGAACCACAGGGAAGAATGGAGAAGCTACTCTTCAGCACAGCCAGGAGCCAAGCCTGACTCTTGCCTGTGACTTTAAGGCTTCCAGCTTATCCAGCTATTGTATCACCCACAGCTCTTACAGGCCCCGGTGGTGGGCAGTCTCCAGTATCACTCAGACCACCTCCCCTGCACTCATATATACCCACCCCCTCACTTGTCTTCCTGGCTTTCTGACACCCGTGGTTCCAGAGATTCCAGCTCCTGACACCCATGTCAGGACACTCTTGTTAAGGAGATTTAGGACACTCCTCTTTGGTTTTGGCCCCAGGCCCTCTGCTGGACCTGATTGCAAAGTCTTCCATTACTCATTTCCCCAAAGGCTGCTGCAAGACTCTGCCAAGAGGAGGATCAGAATGGCCCAGTCCCTGCGGGAGGATCTGCAAAACTTTCTTTTTTGGGAATTTTAACTCTTGGTCTCATGTGGAGACTGAGGCATTCTGATGATCTTAACTGGCAGGATGAATCAATAAGCAATTATTGAATGGCTACTGTATGCCTGTTGCTGTGTTTGGGATCATGTGGAATGCACACAGGTCACTGGACAAGGTCATGTCCCTTTTTTCTAGGTCATCCTTTCTCAAAGGTCACTGAAAAATTAACTGTTCCTTCCTTCCTTCCTTCCTTCCTTCCTTCCTTCCTTCCTTCCTTCCTCCCTCCTTCCTTCCCTCCTTGCTTCCTTCCTCAAATATTTTTGTGCCAGCTGGGGATGCAATTGTGAACAGGGAAGGACATAGTCTCTGCTCTGAAGGAGCTTCAGTTCAGTGAGGGAGAAAGAAATACAATTATAGTTCAATGAGAGAGGCATGAATGAATGGCTATGGAAGCTCAGAGAAGGGGCATCTAATCTGGCCTCAAGGAAGGGGAAATGGGGCTGTCCAGAAAGGTGTGAAGGAGGTTATAGCTGGCAGGGTCTAGGGCAAAACAAGAGTTAGCAAGGTCAAAATAGGATTTCCACATTTTGCAAAGAAAAACACAGAACGTTCAGTTATATTTGAATATCAGATAAACAACAAATAATTTTTTTAGTATAAGTATGTCCCAAATAATGCATAGGACATACATGGACTAAAAACGTATTCATTATTTATTGTAAATTTAACTTTAACTGGGTGTCCTGGATTTTTACCTGGGACCCCCAGAACTGTTAAGAGAAGTGGAAAAAGAGTCCCAGGCAGAGGGAGGGGCTTATTAAATACCAGGAAGTAAGAAGAACACAGTGCACCAGGGAAACTACAAGATGTTCAGTGTCAGGGAAGAGATACTCCTGTTTCCCAGCCCAGGATCTAAGAACTCCTCAAGAACAGAGCTCAAACCGTGCTTTTTGTGTGCATCTTTCTATAGCATCTAAGTGGATACCTGAGGACACAAGGAGTCCTTCCAGTTCCCACTGCCCTCCCCCACCCTCAGGCCCACTGCCTTTCATATCTCCCAGCAGATGCTCTGCTTCCGACCTCTCTGCCTGCATCCACTTCCCATCACCCAAGGCTGGAGCCTCCACGGCCATCTTATACTCACAGGTGGCAGAACTGGAACAGCCCCTTTGCATTTTAAAAATGAGGCAAATGTGGTTCAAGAGGAAGAAGTGGGTTATATCGGGGACACCCAGTGAATTAGTGGCAGAGCAAGCATGAGAACTCACCCTCGCCACTATTCTTAAAGTCCCATTTTGTCCACATCTTTGTTATGTGTTCGTTTTCTCAGGAGACAATTAGACCATCCATGCAAACCTGGTCTTATTCACTGTCAATGATTATGTTTGCTGACCCTGAGTGGGTTGCTAACCCTCTGAGAGCAAATTAGGTATATTTGGTGCTTGGGTATCATGCCCTTCTCATGGGAGCTTGGGAAGCCCAGGTGAATTGGTGTCAAGTTTTATAACCTAGAAGTAAGAGTTAGGCACAAGATTCTCACCACAATCACCAGGAGTGATTTGTAAATCACTAGTAGAAGGGCAGAGCCAGAGTTCTTGGAGTTATCCAAGGATCAAACTGCAAAAATTCTCTCAATGGGTGTCCTGAACAGGAGCAGGTGGGGTCAGGATCTGGGCAGAAATGGACTGGAATGACTGTAAATCCAGAGCAAAGAGAAGAGGAGGTAGGGTAAGCATGGTATCATGGGGTGAATTGTGTCCCCCTAAAAAGATGTTGACGTTCTAACCCCAAGTACCTCAGAATGTGATGTTATTTGGAAATAGCATTTTTAGAGACATAGTCAAGCTAAAATGAGGTCATTAGGGTGGACTCCGGTCCAATATAATTGGTACCCTCATAAAAAGGGGAAATTTAGACACAGAAACAGGCACACCAGGAGAACACCACAGGGACAGGCAGGCAGAGATTGGGCACTGCATCTACAAGGCAAGGAACACCAAGGAGCACCAGCAAACCACCAGGAGCTAGGAGACAGGCGTGGGGCAGATTCTCCCTCACGGCCCTCAGAAGGAACCAACTTTTCCAACACCTTAATCTCACACTTCCAGCCTCCAGAACTGTGAGACAACAACTATCTTTTGTTCTAAGCCACCCTGTTTTTGGTGCTTTGTTACAACAGCCCTGGAAAACTAACACACATGGAGGATGTTGGAGTGCTCCAGGGTTCTGTCACGGACCCCTCTTCTCTAACTAGGTGGCATCATCCAGTCCCTATTCTTCAAAGCCATCTCTAAGTCAACAAGTTCCAAATTTAGACTGCCAGACATGGGCTCTCCCTAGAACGTCAAGCTTATGTACCCTCCTTAGGTACCCCATTTGTCATTTACTTGGGTGCCTTTTAGGCATCTCAGATTAATGTGGCTTAAACAGAAATCTTTATCCCCTGTACTATCATGGTCACCTTATTTTTTTCCCTGTTGTGATGGTTAATTTTGTGTGTCAACTTAACTGGGGCAGGGGTGCCCAGATCATTGGTTAAATATTATTTCTGGGTGTGCCTATGAGGGTGTTTCGGGTTGAGGTTAACATTTGAATCTGTGAACTGAGTTGACTGCCCTCCCCAGTGTAGGCTGGTCTCATCCAATCTGTTGAAGGCTTGAATAGAATAAAAAAATAGAGAATTCTTTTTCTCCATCTGACTGTCTTTGAGCTGGGATATTGGACCCCTCCTGCCTTTGGACTTGCACTTGGACTAGAACTTACGCTGTGACCTCTTCTGGTTCTCAGGCCTTCAGACTTGGACTGGAACTACAGCTTTGGAACTCCTTGGTCTCCAGTTTGCCAACTGCAGATGTTGGCCTTCTCAGCCTCCAAATCACATGTATAGTAAATCTCTACATACACATATGCATATAGACATATATATGTGTTCTGTTTCTTTGAAGAACCTAGACAATAGACCTGGTCACCTAGTATTTCCCATCTCGATAAATAACCCACTGGCAACCAGATGCTCAAACCAAAAACCTAGGAGTTATCCTTCAATTCTTTCTATCCAGTGCATCTGAGAGTGCTGTCAACTCGACCTCAGAAACATATCCTGAAACCCTCCACTTTTCTCCACTGGTGCCACCACGATCCGAGGCAGCGTCACCCCACCCAGAGTATAGCAGTGGCTCCCGTTCACCGCTCTGCGGCTGCCATGCCTGCCTCCCTCCCGTCCTCCACGCAGCAGCCAAAGTGAGCTCTTAAAAACAGAACCACAACACATCGCTCCCCTTTTAAAACTCCCTGATGGCTTCACAACGCACTTGGAATAAAATCCCAACATCTAGGCCAGGCTCATAAGCCCGCAGGATCACGCCCCTGGTGCCTTCTTCAACCTCCTCTCACCGTGCTCCGGCCACCCCGGCCTTTTGCCGGTTCCGCATACACCGCAAGCTCCTTGTTGAAGGACGCCTTGCACTAGCTGTTTTTTCCCTCTGGAATCCCCTCCACCCCCTGCCCGCCGCCAATATTCCCCTGTCTCCTTGACACTCAGATCACCTGCTCAGGGAAGCCTTCCCCAGCCGTTCGGAAGTAGCCACTCGATCAGCATCATATTCCCACACTGCAGTCGGCAGCATGTGAGTGCCTGTCACTCGCTAACAGCTTCACTGTGTTTTTGTTTGTCCGTTTCTTTATTTATTGTCTCCCCGTCACAAGAGTATACATAAACTTCCTGGGAGAGAGACAAGGTCTGTCTTGTCCCCCATTCCATGTCCAGTTGCTAAAACAACACCAGGGCCATGGTGGGGACACGGCAGGCATTTGTTGAATGGCTAATATGTGGCTGTGAGATGTATGTTCATGGCTCCTAGGACCATGTGGATGGATCAGCCTGGCTGAAAAATAGAGGGTTAGACAGACATTGGCTCCTAATACGTGGGTGATACTTGTAGCGAGCAGCCTTGGGGGCCCCGCCAGAGCCCCTTTGCCCACGTCTGGTTGCAGCTGCAGCGGTGGCGGGTGGTTCCGCGCTGCCCCTCACTAAGCTTCTCTTAGGGCTTTTGAAAAGGGAAGGGAAGGGAGAGGAGGGGACCCCTGGGACGACCCTCATCAAATGGGAGGTGGGAGTTGATGGATAAAAAGCCTCCAGTCTTCCAGAGGAACCGTTCTGAGGTGTGTTCTGCACAATTCCTCAGGGAGTCTGCCTCAGAAGTGAACCGTGGTCGTAACTAGCTCACACCCTCTATTGGCTGTTCCGCCTTCTCTTTCTTCCTCTCCCCGCCTCCTCCCTCCTGCTTTCTGGCTCACCTCCCAAGTAAACTACCTGCGTCCAAATCTTTGTCCTGGACTCTGCTTTCAGGGGATAAGATAATGCTTAATCGTTTTTGGATGCATGAGTGATTCAATTGTGGTACACAATTTCAAAGCCATTTAAGAAACATTCCCTGCCATGTACTTGGAAAATATTATTAAAAGTTATTCCTAACTGCTTGAATAGCTTATAGATTTATACGTTTTTGTTATGCAGTTCCATTTTTTTTAAAAAATAGGTTCTCATTTGTATGGATAATATCTCTTTACAAATGGATAACTTGGGTTTGCATACTTAAAATTTCCAAGGTGCTTTTTCTCTCATGGAACTTTTTTGCCTATTAGGTTCTAATTATTCCAGTCTGTGTGACCTTGGCCAAAACACTTCACTTCTCATTCTCCCTGCATGTAAACTGAGTGAGCTAGATAGATACTTCCTGAGGTATATGTCAGTACTGAGGTTCTGTAGGTCTGTATGCAAGACCAGATTGTATTTACTGAGAGCAAAAACAGTCCTGTTTCGAGGCAGGGGCCACCTTCTGTGACCGGAGGCAAAAGGTTAGTGAAGCCTAAGTTTCAGGGTCCTGCTCTTGCACTGGCCCCTTACAAGGCTCTGGGAAAGGCCCTGGCGATGCGTTCATGTGGTCATATATATGCTTTTGTAAAATGTGCAATCATGGTATAATTTCTTATTTTCCTGGATGAAAGTCCCCAAATTTATAAGTTCCAAGTGCTGCAAGCCGGGATCTGCCCCTAGCCCCGTCCTGTGCCCTGCCTAGATTCTGCCATCACACTGTGGCCGTAATCTAGCTGCAGTGACTACAGCCTGAGGGGTCCATGTGGAGAGGTGAATCTTTCACCGTCCACTGATTTACCATGTAAGTTAACAGTGGGTGCATTCGGACTTCAGAATGACTCTATCTTCAAAGTCCCTGAATCGAAGTCCTTGTGCTGCTGAACGCTTTCGGATTTTAGAGTTCAAGTGGCTCCAAACCTACATTTGCACACTTTAAAAGATGTCTGTCTCCCTGAAAATGGTTTTAATAAATGATAGATCATGGTTGTTAGGTAGACTGTTGGCCACAAAAAGGCCTCAGATTAATCAGCACCATAGTACTTATTTATTTTTAAAGTTTACTTACTATTTATTCATTTTTTGGAGACTAGATTTCACTCTGTCGCCTGGCCTAGAGTGTAGTGGCATATCATAGCTCACAGCAACCTCAAACTTCTGGGCTCAGGCAATTCTCCCACCTCAGCCTCCTGAGTATCTAGGACTACAGGTACAAACCACTGTACCTGGCTAACTTTTAAATTTTTTGTGGAGACACAATCTTGGTATGTTGCCAAGGTTGGTCTATTTACCATTTATTGAGTGCTAGGCACATGTTAAGAGCTTTATATTCATTGGTTAATTTACCTCTCTGAAAAATGTTGTAAAATAGTATGCCTACTATACAGATGAAGAAACTAAGGCCCAGAGAGGTTAAGAAACTTACTCAAAGTCACACAGCTAGGAAATGGTGAAATACAAATTCAAACCAAAGTCTTTGATCTTAACTACTACACAATCTTATCTCTAAAGGCAGGTAAACCTTCCTGGCAAAATGTCCACCAGCTTTTGTAACTGACACATTTTAGGGACAACACTGGTTTTCAAGTTGAGATATTGATACGCTTTTAAAAATTCACTCCCATTTTTGTATTCATGTTTTATAAGTGCCTATTATGCCATACATGCAGTGTCTCTATCCATCCATTCCTCCATGCACCCATCCACCATCTACCCATCTGTCCAGCCATTCATCCATCCATCCATCCATCCTATGGTCCTCCAAGCACCAGGCCCTACTCACACTTCCATTCCCATGACACAACACCTTTCATGTCATTTCCCACACTCAGACTGACTTCACTGTCTTCTCTGCTCATCCAAATATTATGGATCTAGTTCACATCTAGTTCAAATTCCTCATCTTTCTTGAAGTCTTCTTTCACTAATTAACCTAAATAAGCTCAGTCTAACTCTGAATTGAGTGTAATAGCATAAGAACACAAGACTTAGAATTTGACAGATTTGGCTTCAAATCCCAGCTCTGTTCCCTCAATAGCTGGGTAACCAGGTTGTTCTCTCTCAGTCTCTGGTTTCCTCACTTATAGAATGGAAATAATAATAATAAGAATAGTAATAATGATAATATCTGTCTTAAATGTGTTTGGAAAATTATAATAAATGAGAAGTTAAATGTAAAGTACATGGCAGGTGGTAGATGCTTAATAAAAGTTATTTCCTCTCCTCTCCCTGTTGTTCCTTCCTTCTCCAAAAAATTGGACCAATGGTTTATACTACAACTGACTCAGATTCAGGCTATTAATCATTTATTGTATGTAAATCATTTCTTTGGTAAAAAGCCTATAAATTCTTCAAATGCATAGACCACAGCTTATGAATCCTAAACATTTTTCTCTTTGCATGGGGATTCATATGCTAGGTACATAGTAGATGCCCCCTAACTAGTTGTCAGGTCAAATTTAATTCAGTGTTTCACTC
>RJWJ010017104.1:0-33472 GCA_004363605.1 Indri indri
GCCCCTTAAAATAATAGAATGTAGCACTCTGCACTGAAAAAGATTGTGTTGTCCTAGCCCTTGAGATTGTTCAAAAGACTGAAAGTGAGAATTACAGAGATTCTCTACATCTTAACATCTCTGCTACAAAATAGTTTCAGGTCCTCCTGCACGCACCAAAAATCACAAAGAGAATTAGCAACAGAAATATTTTAATGACTTCTTCTTACACCTCCCATTCACTTATCTTCTTCTTGACCTCATAAGCATATCGTTCCTGCCTTCATCACACCAAATCCAGTGAAAAGTTCTAAGGCTCCTGCCCATGGACTTTTGTGATGCCAAACTCTTATAAACAACAGGGTTGGTTTTATGCTGCTAAAAGACTCATTGTGCCTGCAGCACCTCATCAGACTTCTGAGCCTGGCTTTCAGATCTTCCAAAATTTGGGAAGATCACTTGACAGACCAGCAAAGAGACGGGAAGGAGGAAAAAAACCTTAGCTGTTGTTTTATGGCTTTTGAGAGCTTAGCTACCTCAGGTCAGGATACCAGCAGTAGCCTCTCCCTAATCTTTCCAACTCAGAGCTCTGACATGTGACTTCCGGATGAAGCTTGTGCAGGTAGGGAGGGAGGTGACTATTTTTGGAAACGGTAGAGGTTCCCTATGAGCAATCAAAGTAGCTGTCTCCCAGAGAAGGTACACTGATGAGAACGAGACAGCCATTCATGCCATTGCCTGGAGCAATTATGTTTACTGGGCACTCTGGCGTAGCCCTGAGAGCAATGATTCTCAAACTGGGATCTGTGGACCCCTGAGGGGAACCCAGGCTTTTCTTCAGAGGGTCTGTGAGGTTGAAACTATTTTTTAGTATACCAAGATATTATTTGTCTTTTTAACTGTGTTGACATTTGCACTATGGTGTAAAAATGATGATGGTTAAAACTGGTGGGTAAAATGGTGGGCTATGGCAAGAATGAAGATGGCGGCTTC
Organism: Indri indri; assembly: GCA_004363605.1. Lineage (NCBI taxonomy): Eukaryota > Metazoa > Chordata > Mammalia > Primates > Indriidae > Indri > Indri indri. The sequence continues at coordinate 973 of RJWJ010017104.1, forward strand.
AAAAGATACAAGCATTCACGTTTTCAAGTACCATGTACTTTACAGTCCCTTTAAAAAATGCAAGTTTTGCTTAAGAATATTCTTGATGGAACAATAAAAATGATTGATTTTTACCCAAGGTGGTGTTATATTAAAAAAAAGATTAATTTTATTAAATCTTCTTTTGTTAGATACAGGGTCTCACTATGCTGCCCAGGCTGGAGTGCAGTGGCTATTCACAGGGGCAATCGTCACGCACTGCAGCCTTGAACTCCTGGCTTCAAGTGATCCTCCCGCCTAAGTCTCCCACGTAGCTAGGACTACAGTTGCACACCACCTCATCTGGCTTGATTGTATTAAATCTTAGTCCTTGAGTGCACATCTTTCCAATATTTTGTGTGACAAAATAGGAAATACACATGAAGTGCTTCTGCTGCATGTCCAAGGAAAAAAAGCACTTGCCTGATTCAGTTGTGAGCTAAATTAGCAGGTTTTTTTCATGAAATACCAAATTAACTTCAAAGAACAACTGGCAGACAAACCGAAGTTATTCAGGCTTGGGTATTCAGCAGACATTTTCTCAAGAAGGAATAAAGTAAACCTATTATTTCAGGGAACCATTGAAAATATTTGTAACTAATGACAAAATTGGAGCTTATGAGCAAAAATTAGAATCTTGGAGAACTTGTATCTGCCTCCATGAGCCTGACAGTTTCCCAACCCTCAAAAAGACTTTTCTGATGAGATTGGTAGTGATATATTAACAAACGTGAGGGTTTTGATATTGTATTAATGAAATGTATCAATATTTGGAAGATCTGCATAAGTCAGTGATCCAGTATTTTCTAAATGACCAGTGCACAATGTTACAGAATCATGCCTGGGTAAAATTGTTTCAAAATGCAACATAGAATAATGGATTTTAAGGTAGCATAGCACAAAAGGTTTATTAATTTGGTTTCAGATTTCACAGTGTAACTAACCTTTAAGAAACCACCACTTATCAAGAACAATATTTACAACTGTTTGAAAAAGTTATTAAAATAACTACCCCTTTTCCTACCATATAGCTTTTCTTCATATACCACAGAACAACATATCACAACAGATTCAATGCAGAGGCAAATAGGAGAGTCCAGCTGTCTTCTCTTCAACTGTGCACAAACAGATTTGCAAGAAGGTGAAAAAAATGCTACACCACATATTTGTGCTATATAGTTAATACACATGTATGTATGCTACACTTATTTCTCTTTTTTGTTTTAGAAAAAGTCGTTTTTCATAAAATATATTTTTTATGTTAACATTGTTAAATTAAAATTATATGAGGCCATTGTTTTGGACAAAGCTCCTGCACTTAGGTCCCAACAGACCAGACTAAATTTCAAAATGGAGTCGCTTATGCTGAAGTTCCACCAAACCAAAACTAAGTTGTTATCCGACCTTCCAAGAAATCAGAGGAGAGAGATAACAATCAATCTCCCAAACAGGCCAGCTTCAATCTTCAATGGCATGATAATGATGTTCCCTCTGTGTTAATCCTGTCAACTTAAAAATCATGAGATCAATATGTTTGGAAAGGAGAGCTTTATTTCTTATAATGGATTGCAACCTGCAGGCTGAGAAGCGGAACCTCTGGCCGAGACTGAAAGCAGGCACTCTGAGAAAGGAAGGATGTAACAGGAATTTATGCCAAGCAGGTTGGCTAGATATTGAACAGATTACTGGAGGAGCTAGGAATATTCATAAGGGGGGGTCATGAGTATGTGTGGTAAGCAAACATACATGTTATATACATCTCACGTTCACTTCGGGGTGGATATTTAACATTAAAATGCAGGAAAATTAGGCTGTATATATCAAAAGGTGGACGGGACACAAAGGCACTTTGTGCACAGCCTCCGTAAATCAGCCAGAACCAGCCCGTGGTCAGTGATCATTTATTAGGAAAGAATGCATTGAGAAACTGGTCAGCTGTCATGCCGAAACCACAGAAACAGACGGGAGTCTGGCCACCCTATTGAATGGTTGGTTGAAGTCAGTGAATAAGTGAGCCTTCCATTCTTTATTTTTCCAGGGCTGCTTTCTGTTTAACTCTTAGGAAAAATCTGATATCAGTTAGTGAGGAAGGGGGGTGTATAAGGTGTGACCAATCTCTTGTCTTGTCATTGCTGGAAAACTTAGTTTCCTTGGCCAAGGGGGTCCATTCAATTAGTTGGGAGCTTAGGATTTTATTATAATTCCACAGTTCTTAACCTGAAGTAACCTGATGCTAACCAATTAGTTATCTTTCTATTGTTCTGTCTCCCTGTCCCCACCTTACAAGGAAAGTAACTTTGAAATGATCAATCTGCTTTTTGTTCTTTCCTTCTGCTCTCTTCAGCCCTTTCTGTTTATAAAACCAACCCCTTTGCTCAACTCATTGGAACACTTATTCTATTTTATGGAATGAAGCACTGCCCAATTCTAGAATTGCAATAACACCCACTGAGATCTTTAAACCAAGTTTATTGTAATTTTGTCTTTTGGTAACATGCAATGAATTTATATTTTTATACTTTTAAATGAATAAATACATGATTCTGAGCACCGCTGTAAAGAAGGCAAACTTGATCTTCAGATTCACCACTGCCTCTTTGGAACCTTTCCGTCCTACCAGAATTTCTTTCCTAATGTCATCTCACCCTCACTCTCTAGCTACTTCATTCCCTACTGGCTACACACTGTTTTATTTAACCACTGCTACGGTCCGAGCATATCCCCAAAATGCATGTGTTGCAAATGTAACCCCCAGTGCAGCAGTGTTAGGAGTTGGGACCTTCTGGGAACCGTTTTGGTCATGAGGGCAGAGACGTTATGATGAATAATTCTAATGAATAGAATATTCATTAATCTAATAAGTAGATTAATGCCATTATAAAAGGGCTTGATGGATAAAAGGGCTTGATTCCTTTTTGCCTTTAACTTGCTGCCATGTGAGGACACAGTGCTTAAGGCGCCATCTGGGAAGCAGAGACCAGATCCTCACTGGACAGCCGAACCTGCCGACACTTTAATCTTGGACTTCCCAGCCTCTAGAACCACAATAAATTTCTATTCTTTATAAGTTGCCCGGTCTGTAGTATTTATGAAGCACTAATGGACTAAGACAACAACTAAAATCTTCCCCCAAATACAGATGGGTTTCTCCCTCTACTATACAGTCTGTCCCACTGTGCTGTGGACATACTTTGTCTTCCCCCATGATCTCTGAAGTCCCTGAGGCCCAGGCACATTTTCAGCACCAGGGCTGAGCCCCACGCCTGGCTCCCAGCAAACTTTGAGTACTAGATCCTGAATGAACTTACTAGTTATTTCCCGGCTCCAGGGCTGCTCTTCTCCTTTGCCCATCACAGGCAGTTTATTAATAAGTTGAGTTAGCGCAGGATCTGGATTGATAAATAGTAACTATTAATTGTTGTGGTTGCTAAATTCTAGGGATTTTTCCACATGTATTTCCCAGATTGTTCCTCTTTCTACACTACTTTAATCCAAGCTTCAACCACTTTCTGATCGGATGGTGAAATGTTTTCCTTCCTGTATCCTCTATATATTCTTTTTCTTATATTTAAAAATATTAAGGGAGTATAAATGTTTTTGTTATGTAGATACACTGTACAATGCTGAAGTCAGAATTTTTGATGTGCCCATCACTAGAATAGTGTTTATTGTACCTGATAGGTAAGTTTTTATCCCTCCTTCCCTCCCCTGCTCCCTTCTTGGTTTCCAATGACCTTTACATCTCTTTGTGCCCATGTGTACCCATTGTTTAGCTTCCACTTATCAGTGAGAACATGTATTTGTTTCTCCATTCCTGAGATACTTCACTTACCATAATGGTTTCCAGTTCCATCCAAGTTACTGCAAAAGATATTATTTCATTCCTTTTTCTGGCTGAGTGGTACTCCATGGTGTGTGCACGCACGCATGCGCGTGCACACACACACACACACACACACGCACACGGATTTCTTTCCTAATGTCATCTCCCCCTCACTCTCCAGCTACCACATTTTCTTTATCCACTCACGAAGTGATGGGCACTTAGTCTAATTCCGTATCTTCACAACTGTGAATTGTGCTGTAATAAACACTCATATGCAGGTGTCTTTCTGATAACATGACTTCCTTTCCTTTGGGTAGATTCCCAGTGGTGGGATTGCTGGATCAGAGATAGGTCTACTTTTATTTCTTTGAGGAATCTCCATACTGTTCTCCATAGAGGTTGTACTAATTTGCAGTCCCACCAGCAGTGTATAAGCATTCCTTTTTCTCTGCATGCATGCCAGCACCTATTGTTTTCTGACTTTTTGATAATAGCCATTCTGTCAGAGATAGGTAGTATCTCACTGTGGTTTTAATTTGCATTTCCCTGATAATTAGTGAGGTTGAACATTTTTTCATATGTTTGTTGGCCATTTCTCTATCTTCTCTTGAAAAAATTCTGTTCATGTCTTTTGCCCACTTTTTGATGAGGCTGTTTGTTTTTTTTCTTGCTAATTTGTTTGAATTCTTTATAGACTCTGGAAATTAGTCCTTTGTCCGATGTATAGTTTACAAATATTTTCTCTTATTCTGTAGGTTGTCTATTTACTCTGTTAATTCTTTCCTTTGCCGTGCAGAAGCTTTTTAATTTAATTAAGTCCCATTTATTTATTTTTGTTGTTGCTATATTTGCCTTAAGGGTCTTGGTCATAAATTCTTTGCCTAGGCCAATGTCTGATCTTTGACAAAGCAGACAAAAGCATACTCTGGGGAAAGGACACCTTATTCAGTAAATGGTGCTAGGAAAATTGGATAGCTACACACAGAAGAATGAAACAGGACTCCTATCTCTTGCCATATACAAAAATTAATTCAAGATGGACTAAAGACTTAAATGTAAGGCATGAAACCATAAAGATTCTAGAAGAAAATGTAGGAAAATATCCTCTATATAGTCTATACCTAGTAATTCATAGTCTATATGGATTTCCTGCATCAAATAGTTCCATCTTCTTCAAATATAACTTTGATCATGTCAATCCCTCCCTTTTTTAGAACCATGGCATACCTTTAATAGCAAACTTAAATTCTTGGTCACTTTTTTTTTTTAATTATAGCTTTAAAAATCCCTGCAGCACTTGACTCTGTCTTACCTGACTGACTGCTTTCATTGTTTCTGCGGCAACTCTCCTTTGGGTCCAGGAACTCTCATTGCTGTTGTCAGTGCTGCCCTCTTCTGGACACATAGATGACTTTTCTTCCCCCTGGTTAAGTTTGTAACAGCAATGAGCCATTCAGTAGAGGTGTTTAAATAACAAATTTCTCTAACTGCAGGGTGGAATTGAGGGTCATTAAAAAAGGAAGTTTACAAGATGTTTTAAGACACTGATAGTTATTACACGTTTCAGGTATTTACATACCTCATTGCTAATGTACTCTTAACCAGTCAGACGCTTCCTGGCCACTGAGAAAGCAGAGCAGCACAAGCTAAGTTACACTGGGGAAACCACAACAAAGTCGTTTTCTTTCTTCCAGGGAGGGGTCTGGTGTTCAGGAGTAGACGTCATCTTGACACCCGGATTGTAGCCGCTCACTGAGCAAGGCATGGTGTCTTTCAGTGATTCCCATTTCCTCATCTGCAAAATGGGCTCCCACGCACCTTCCACCTAAAGAAATGCTGCAGTGATCCTCTGAGTGAATTATCATTTTTGTTTAAACAGTCAACTACCTTTTAAAGGGATTAAATCATTTTTAAAATCCTACACATTCACACATGAAGTTGCTCCAATCCTGAACCTTTGTCATTTTGACGCTCTCTGCTGATCTCAAAGGAAATCAAGCGGGGGGAGGGAGCAGGAGGGGATGGGCAAAAACCTACCTAACAGGTACAATGAACACTATCTGGATGACGGACACACTTTTCACCCTGACTCGAGCATGACAAAAGCAATCCATGTAACCAAAAATATTTGTACCCCCATAATACTTTGAAATAAATTTTAAAAAATTACTTTTTTCCAAAAGTTTCCAGTACAGTGGTGCATGCCTATTATGCCTATTGTCCTAGCTACTCGGGAGGCAGAGGTGGGAGGATCAGTTGAGGCCAGGAGTTCAAGGTTGCAGTGAGCTATGATCATGCTACTGCACTCCAGCCTGGGCAACAGAGCAAGACCGTGTCTCTAAAAAAAAAAAAAAAAAAAAAAAAAATCTTCAAGTGGTTATTTGCATATATTTGCAGTATAAACATGTTTCATGTACTAAGACAATCAGTTCACAAACTTCATTTATTATTGGAATATCAAGACTCCTTACTGAAAAATCCCAGGAATCTAAAAGAGTACCACTAGCCACTCTTCAATAGTTGCTGGGTCTCTGCTAAGTGCAAAGCACCAGGGCTTCAGAAACGATGAGCTGAGGGGACAAGTAGCATTTTCCATCTTCTACTACCATACACATTTCTTCATTACTCAGGGAGAACTTCTTTGTAACAGCACATATTATATGACCTTTTGAAAAATCATAAAGCTGAATTTAAATCCTGTCCCTTTATTCCACACAATGTTTCCAAAACCAAAAGCATTGGATGAAAAACAATTCTCGTTCCATTTCTTAAGAGCCCATAGATGACATTTTCATTTTCTTTCTTTTTTCTTTTTTTTTTCTTTCAGAGATGGGATCTTGCTTGTTGCCCAGGGTGTTCTTGAACTCCTGACCTCAAGCGATCCTCCTAAGTAGCTGGGACCACAGGCAGGTGCTACCACGCTCAGCAGTATTTTCATTTTAGATGTTTTTATTTTTGAATTTGCATCATCATTTATTTGTGCATTTGCTTTAAACAGATGAACGATTGCTAATGACAGTGTGAACTTTCTACAAAAGTACAACTCCAAATCCCTAGATATACCTTACTTGAGCTTTTTGTCCCTATTTATTTATAGCATTAATTCTCTCTCGATATGTATTCTTTTCTATTGCCCTACATTGTCAAGTTTTTTTGAAAGTAGACTTTATTTTTTATAGCAGTTTTCGGTTCACAGCAAAACTGAGAGGAAGGCACACCGATTTCCCATTTCACCCCTGGCCCCACACTTTCCCACCTAAGGGTGAGGAACCTGTGACCTTGGGACCACACGTGACCTTCTGAATCCTTGAGTGTGGCCTTTTGACTGAATCCAAATTTTACAGAATAAATCCTTTCAGTAAAAGGGGTGCAGCGGAGAAAGATGAAGCTTTTCTTGCTTCCTTTGGTGCTTAAAAAAGAGCACTCTTGAAATCAGAAGGCCACAGGTTCCCCACCCCCTCATCTCTCCCTCCCTCCTAAACCCTGGGGACCACTGGTCCTTGTACTGTCTCCATAGTTTTGTCTTTTTCAGAATGGCATCTAGTTGGAATCTTACAGTACGTAGCCTTTTCAGATTGGCTTCTTTCAATTAATAACATACATTTAAGGTTCTTACATGTCTTTTCAAGGCTTGATAGCTCATTTCTTTTTAGTGCTGAATAATGTTTTATTGTCTAGACGTACCACAGTTTACTTACCCATTCACCTACTGAAGGACATCCATCATGATTGCTTCCAACTTTTGGCAATTATGAGTAAAGCTGCTATAAACATCCTTGTGCAGGTTTGTGTGGACATACGTTTTTAATTCACTTGGGTAAATACCACCCAGTGTGAAAGTTGGATCACCTGGGGAGTGTGTTTACTTTTGTGAGAAACTGCCAAACTGTCTTCCAAAGTGGCTATTCCATTTCACATCCTCACCAGCATTGGACACAGCCAGTCCTTTGAATTTTGGCCATTCTCATAGGTGTGTAGTGGTATCTCATTGTTGTTTTAATTTGCGTTTTTCTAAAAGCATACAGTGTGGAGCATCTTTTCATATGCTTATTTGGCCTCTGTAAATCTTTTTTAATGTGGTGTCTGTTATGGTCTTTTGCCCATTTTTTAAATTAGGTTGTTTGTTTCTTATTATTCAGTTTTAAGAGTTTTTTGTATATTTTGAATAACTGCTGTCTTTTATCAGATGTGTCTTTTGCAAATATTTTCTGCCAGGCTGTGTCTTGTCTTCTCACTCTCTTGACAGTGACTTTTGCAGAGAAGTTTTTGCTTTTAATAAAATCCAGCTTATCAATTATTTCTTTCATGGATCGTGCTTTTGGTGTTGTATCTAAACAGTCATTGCCATACCCAAGCTCATCTATGAGCTATGAGCTATGAGCTATGATACCTTCCAGAAGTTTTATATTTTTGCATTTACATTTAGGTTTGCAATCCATATTGAGTTAATTATTGTGAAATGTGTAAGGTCTGTGTCTAGATTCATTTTTGTGCGTGTAGATGTCCATTTGTCCTAGCACTACTTGTTGAAAAGTTATCTTTTCTCCATTGTAGTGCTTTGGCTCCTTTGTCAAAGATCATTTGACTATATTCATGTGATTCTATTTTTGGGCTCTTCATTATGTTCCATTGATCAATTTGCGTATTTTTGCCAATACCATATCTCTTGTTTACTGTAGCTTAATAGTAAACTATAGTCAGCTTTATAGGAAGTCTTGAAGTCTTATAGTGTCAGTCCTCCAACTTTGTTCTTCTTCAATATTGAGTTGGCTCTTCTAGGTCTTTTAACTCTCACTATAAACTTTAAAATCAGTTTGTCAATATCCACAAAATAACTTGCCAGGGTTTTGATTGAGATTTTGTTGAATCTATAGACCAAATTGGGAAGAACTGTCATCTTAACAATATTGAGCCTTCCTATTCATTAGCATGGAATATCCCTCCATTTAGTTCTTCTTTGATTTTTTTCATCTTTCTTTTATAGTTTTCCTCATATATATCTTGTACATATTTTGTTAGATTTATACTAAGTATTTCATTTTTGGAGGTGCTAATATGAATGGTATTCTATTTTGAATTTCAAATTCCACTTGTTCATTGCTGGTATTTGGGAAAGTGATTGACTTTTGTATATTAATGTTGTATCCTGTAACCTTACTATAATCATTTATCAGTTTTAGGAGTTGTTTTTTGTTTTGGTGGTTGAATATTTTAGATTTTCTATGTAGCCAATTGTGTCATCTGCAAAGACAGTTTAATTTCTTCTTTCTCAATCAATATACTTTTTATTTCCTTTTCTTGTCTTATCATGTTAGCTATGATTGCCAGTATGATTTCGAAAGGAGTGGTGAGAGAGGACAGCCTTGATTTGTTACTGATCTTATCAGAAAGCTTCTAGTTTCTCACAATTAAGTATAATGTGAGTTGTATGTTTTTTGCAGATGTTCTTTACCAAGTTAAGGAAAGGTTTGCTCTATTCCTACTTCGATGATAGTTTGTTTTTTTTTTAATCATGAATGGGTGCTGGATTTTGTCAAATGCTTTTTCTGAATCTATTGATATGATTAGTGATATTTCATCTTTAACTTGATGATATAGTGGATCACATTAATTGATTTTTGAATGTTGAATAAACTTTGCATACCTGGTATAAATAGCACTTGGTCATGGCATATAATTCTTTTTATATATTGTTGAAGTCAATTTGCTAACATTTTGTTGAGTATTTTTGAATTTAAAAAATCAAAAATACTCAACAAAATTTGAGTAGTTTTCTTTTCTTGTAATACCTTTGTCTGGTTTTGGTAGTAGGCTAATAGCTGGCTTCTTAGAATGAGTTAGGAATATTCCCTCTGCTGTTATCTTCTGGAAGAGACTATAGAGAATTGGTATAATTTACTTCCTTAAATGTTTGGTAAAACTCACCAGTGAACCTATCTGGGCCTGGTGTTTTCTGTTTTGCAAGGTTATTAATTATTGCTTCAATTTCTTTAATACATATAGGTTTATTCAGATGGTCTATTTCTTCTTGTGTGAGTTTTGGCATAGTATGTGTTTAAAGGAATTGATCCAGTTCATCTAGGTTATCAAATTTATGGGCATAGTGTTGCTCATAATACCCTTTTTTGTCCTTTTAATGTCCACGGAATCAGTAGTGATGTCCCCTCTTTAATTTTTTATTTTAGTAATTTGTGTCTTCTTTCTTTTTCTTGGTTAGCCTGTCTAGAAGCTTATTGATTTTACTGATCTTTTCAAAGAACTGGCTTTTGATTTTGTTGATTTTCTCTATTGATTTCCTGTTTTCAATTTCATTGTTTTTAGCTCTAATTTTTATTATTTTTCTTCTGCTTTCTTTGAATTTAATTTGCTCTTCTTTTTCTAGCTTCCTAAGGTGGAAGCTTCCTAAGGTGGTAGAGTATTGATTTTAAATCTTTATTCTTTTCTAATATGTACATTCAATGCTACAAATTTCCCTCTAAGCACTGCCTTTACTCTATCCCACAAATTTTGATAAGTTGCATTTTTGTTGCCATTTAACTCAAAATATTTTTAAAATTTCTCTTGAGAGTTCTCCTTGGACCCATGTGTTATTTAGAAACATACAGTTTGGTCTCCAAGTATTTGGAGATTTTTCCAGTTATCTTTTTGTTATTGACTTCTAGTTTAATTCCACTGTGGTTTGAGAGAAGACATTGTATGATTTCTATTCTTTTAAATATGTTATGCTGTGTTTTATGACACAGAATGTTGTCTATCTTGGTGAATGTTCATGTGAGCTTGAAAAGAATGTATATTGTGCTATTGTTGGATAAAGTAGTCAACAGATGTCAATTATATCCAGTTGATTGATGTGCTATTGTATTCAGCAACATCCTTACTCATTTTTTGCCTGTTGAAGTTGTCCATTTCTGATCAAAGGGTGTTGAAGTCTCCAACTATAATAGTGGATTCCTTTATTTTCCTTGAAATTTTGTCAGTTTTTGCTTCACACATTTTGATGCTCTGTTGTGAGGCGCATTCACATTAAGGATTGTTATATCTTCTTGGAGAATTGACACCTTTATCATTACGTAATGCCCTTTTGAGCTGATAAATTTTCTTGCTCTGAAGTCTGCCCTTTCAGAAATTAATATAGCTATTCTCATTTTCTTTTGGTTATTGTTAGCATGGTATATATCTCTCCACCCCTTTATATTTAATGTATATGTCTTTATATTTAAAGTGGGTTTCTTATAGACAGCATATAGTTGGATCTTATTTTTTTATCCACTCTGACAATCTCTGTCTTTTAATTGGTGTAGTAGACCATTGGTGTTTGAAGTGATTATTGATATAATTGAACTTTTATTTACTAAATTTGTTCTCTGTTCAATACCTTGGTTATTGTTTTTGTCTCCTACTAATTTTCTGCTCCTTGTGGTTTTAATTAAGTATTTTATATGATTCAATTTTTTCTCCTGTCTTAGCATATCGATTACAGTTATGCCACTTTTTTTTTTTACTTCTTTAAAGTAGTTGTCCTAGAGTTTGCAATATACATTTACAACTAATACAACATTACTTTAAAATAACACTATACCACTTACATGGGTAGTGCAGGTACCTAAAATAACAAAATAATCCTAATTCCTCCCTCTTATTTCTTATACCACTGTTATCATTCATTTCACTAATACAGAAGCATACAGAAATACATGTGTATATATATATATATAGATGTACATAAGCACACATAATCAAGTACATTTTTGCTATTATTATTTTGAACTGTTATCTGTTAGATCAATTAAGAATAAGAAAAATAAGTTTTTCTTTTACCTTTACTTATTTGTTCTCCAATGCTCCTCCTGTCTTTATACAGATCAGAGTTTATGGCCTGTATAATTTTCCTTCTCTCTGAAGAGTTTCTTTTAACATTTCTTCCAAGCATGTCTATTGGCAAAAAAATTCCCTCAATTTTTCTCTTTCTTTTTTTTTTCACTCACTCACTCACTCACTTCTCAATTTTGTTTATCTGAGAGAAAATCGTTATTTCTCTTTCACTTTTGAAGGGTAATTTCGCAGGATATAGAATTCTAGCTTGGTGGGATTTTAATTTTCTCTTTCTCTTAATACTTAAAAAATATTCCACTCCACTCTCTTCTTGCTTGCATGGTTTCTGAAGAAAAGTTGGATGTAATTCTTATTTTAGTAATGTGTTTTTCCCTTAAGATTTTTCTTTGATTTCCTACAGTTTGAATATGATAGGCCCAAGGGTAATTTTGTGGCATTTATCCTGTTTGGTGTATTCTGAGCTTCCTGGATCTGTGGTTTCTGACATGAATCTGAGGAAATTCTCAGTCTTTATTGCCTCAAATATTTCTTCTGTTCCTTTTTCTCTTTCTTCTCTTTCTGATGTTCTCAATATGTGTACATTAAACCTTTTGTAGTTGCACAGTTCTTGGATATTTATTCTAGCTTTTTTCAGTCTTTCTTCTCTTTGCGTTTCCATTTTAGAAGTTTCTATTGACATACCCTCAACCTCAGAGAGTCTTTTCTCAGCCATTTCCAGTCTACTAATGAGACCATGAAAGGCATTCTTCATTTCTGTTACAGTATTTTTTATCACTAGCATTTCTTTTTGATTCCTCCTTAGAATTTCCTTCTCTCTGCTTACATTTCCAATCAGTCCTTGCATGCTGTCTACTCCATCCATTACAGCTCTTAGCATATTAATCATAGTTGTTTAAATTCCCAGTCTGATAATTTCAATATACCTGCCATATCTGATTCTAGATTCTGATGCTTGCTTTGTCTCTTCAAAGTGTGTTTTTGCCTTGTAATTTTTTCTTAAATAGCTGGATACTGGGTAAAAAGAACTGATATAAACTGATTCGGTAATGGGGTGTTAAAATGTGGGGGGAGGGACCCTTTGTATAGTCCTAGGATTAGGTCTTAGTCTTTTTGTGAATATCACAAGTGTTTCTCAGTTTCCACCCACTCCTGTTTAGGGACAGGATGGCTACAGTGGGTTAGAGGTGGGTATTTCCCTTCTCCCACGAAGGCTAGAGCTGGCTGGAGTTGGGTTGTTTTTTGTTTTTTGTTTTTTTCTTCCTCCAGGTCAGTTAGACTCAGACAAAACCCCAATAGTTTACGCTGTTGTAAAACAGTTTCTTTTAAGGACGGCCTTGTTAAGAAGAACAGAATGCTCTGGTATATTTCATAATGATTCCTATCCCCCTCCCTCTGCTAGAAGCGCAAGGGGATTTTTCTCCAATATTCACTGTGTGAACCTAGTTGAGTTTCTGGGGGGGAAAAAATTCACAAAACTATAGGGGGACTACCCTGAAGTTTTTATTACTCAGACTTGCCCATACTGAGCCTCTGGCAATTCAGCAATTCTTCAATTACAGGTCAGGTTTTCCTATCCCAGAACTGGTTCCCAGGTTTCTCTCCCATAAGTTGTGATTCTCTACATGCACCTGTCTGTGTCTCCAATTCTGGGGGCAGTGTTTTGCCTTGTGCCCATACTTCTCTGATGAATTTAAGAAGAGCTATCGTTTTTTCAGTTGTTTGAGTTTTTACTTGTTAGGACAGAGTGATGACTTCTAAGCTCCCTATGTGCTGGCCAGTATAAAGTTTTAAGTGATTGAAAGCAAAATAAATATTTTACTGTATTGATATACTTTTGTGATCATCATTACTGTACCGTAATTCACTCTATTATGACTGGACTTTCAGATACTACCACTTTTTCCTTATTTATTTTGTATTTATAATTCAGCTTAAATGATCATCTTTGTACCTTAAAATTATTCTTTTGGAGTACTTCCTTCTTATATTTAAAATTCAGATCCATAATCCTCAATCCTAAACTCTATCAAAACAGAAATACTATAGTATTCATAATTGATTGGCTCACTAGATGGGGAGAGGCAGGTAGGAGGAGCGGGTTAGGGATTCTTCTTTCCACAGCTATGAGTCTTTGCACTGATTGAAATGGAAAATTTCTGAGAATAACTCACCATTATTGGAAGTTGCTTGTTTAAACAACTAACGTCAGAATCCTCTCTCTCTCCAAATTCTTAATGATTGCAAGAGAAAGATCACTTGATTTCTGTTAACCTATGAGAAATTATATTCTACAATGTGCAACTCACACTTCCCCTCTGTTTCAACTGGACTAAATTTCTCTCCATGCTAAAGGTGCCAAGTGTAACTTGATTATAAAAGAAAAGTATGAGTTTCCTTCATGACAACTGCTACGTTACAGATATTGGTAACACAACAGCAGTGCTGGTTTGAGGTTGTTCATGCTCAGGTCCTCTATCGTTTGCCTGTGGTGCCCCTACCCTCCCTCTCGGTGTGCCTCCATATCCTTGTTCTTTTCATTATTTCCTTCCTCCATAATGCTCCCATGTTCCCCAGGGAAAACCTGTTCAGATTAAAATTATTAATAATAGCATAAGACTATTTACATTTTTTAAAGAATGAATGTAGTGTGATACAAAGAAATGAAATGCTAAAGGTGTAAGCTCAGATAGGAAAAGTCTCAAATCACTCCAAATATGCTAACAACTTTATAAAATGAGGGAAAAAAAATCAATTATTACTTTAATTTTTTTCAAGGAAGCAGGGTGAGGTAGAGATATGAATTGCATTGTCTATGTATGTAGCAAAATGTCCCAACACCATTTTTTGAACTATCTTTTCAGCATTTAAATGTCTTTATCATTTATCAAATTCCAAAAAGGTACATCAGTCTGTGTCTTGAAGTTTTGTTCTGTTCCATTAATCTTTTTTTACTTTTCTTGTACCAATTCCCAGTGCTTTAATTACTGTTGTTTTATATAATAATATCTTACTATCTTGTAGGGCAAATCCATTCTCTTTGTTATTCTTTTTCAAAATTATCTCTGATTTACTCTTCCATATGAATTTTGCAATCAGTTTTATGCCCCAAAAAATTTTGTTAGTTTTGCTGCACTTGCATTGAATCTATAGATTAATTAAGAAATCACGACTATCTTTACAATATGGATGCTTTTTGTCTATTTACATGGTATAGCTCGGTATTTAGTCAGATTTCTTTCTATATTTTTCAGCAAAGCTTTGCAGTTTTTGCAATAATGCTCTTACACAGTTTTATTGAACTTATTCCTAGTTACTTTATAGTTTTATTTGCTGCTGTAAATGAGACCTT
The DNA here is from genome assembly GCA_004363605.1 of Indri indri. Taxonomy (NCBI): domain Eukaryota; kingdom Metazoa; phylum Chordata; class Mammalia; order Primates; family Indriidae; genus Indri; species Indri indri. Next base: position 15,999 of record RJWJ010017104.1, read on the forward strand.
CCCCTGCCCCCCAGTTGGGTATTGTTGGTATGTAAGAAAGCTACAGGCGTTTGAATCTCCCCACCAACATATATTCATTTATTTGTTCTAACAGTTTCTCAGCTAACTCACTTAGATGCAAGTCCACCTTTTTGTCTTAGCTCAGAATAAGTTCTAAATGACAATTAATTATATGAATTTTTTAATGATTGATGATTTTATAGATTCCTGAGTCATCAGCCCGAGCCTGTGCTCTACGTTCTGGGGGCACAAAGTGCAGGAAACCGAGCTCTTGGGTGTCAACTATGGTGGCTGATAACAGTAGATTTTTTTTTTTCCATTTTCCCTTTTCTCCTAACAGAAATAACAAAAGCAAACACAAAATAAATTCTCCTCTACCTGACTTTAGTTAGTTGGGTTTCAGGTATTAATGTAGAAAATTCATTTCTTTTAACAGATTTTTTTCTCAAAATCAGGGGCAAGAAATAAATTGCTATATATGAAGGCACTCACCAAGAAAGCTGGCAGTGATGCCTGGTGCAGGAGCACCCAAGATCAAGGTACCCAGGAACACCTGCGAGGTGGTGAGTGAGGCTCCTGAGGCTGTAGGAGGATCAAAGTGCTTCCTGCACAGCCACACAGATGGTTTTTCAGCCCCTCCTGCCCCTCCTCTCCCCCCTTCACCTCCCACTCCCACCCAGGGCATTCTAAGTACAACACAACATACTGAGAATCACCCACACTTTGCCATTCTCTGTGGGAAACCACACATAGCTCATGCTTCTAATGGGTAAACAATTCAAAGTAAAATATGATTAGGCAAGAGAGATTTAATCTCCTGTACATGCAAGGGCATTGGATACTCGAGGGGAAGATCCTTTAAGAATTATTTGTGCTTAAATATATGCACTGGAATATTGCACCTCTGAAAAACACGAATCAAAACAGAAAAAAGGTAATAGTTTACTTATTTAAGCTTTTAGTCCCTCTGTTAACATTTTGGAATGTACCTCTCCAGATCATTTTATGCATATATGCAAATCGACAAGGCAATCAACTCATGTATAATAATGAATGCTTAAGGCAACAAAAGAACATTGGAGGCATTTGTGATATGAGTTTCTCTCACATTTGGTTGAGGAGGTAAATTCAACTCTAATAAATTACAATGTATCGTAAAGATTAAACGGTCTTGCTGCCTGCGTTCTCTCTTTGCTCTGTTCCATCCTACACACAGCTGCCAGTCTAATCCTCCAAAACACCAATTTTCTCCTGCCGCTTTTCAAAAACTAGCTTCCTGGCTTCCTGTTATCTAAAACTAGTTTCAAATGCTTTTGTCTGCCACTCCGGGGTCTCTGCATACTGTAGATCCTCCTAACTGTTTCACTCCCATTCATTTCTTCTACCTCCTACCAGCCGTGTGCTCTTGGGCTAGTTATTTAAAGACCCACCCTCCGATTGCAGTAGAGGGTCCATGCATCTCCTCCACCCATTGGCTCACGGTAGCAATGCCCTGAAGAGCTGTTACTGAGTCATATGCTAACCCCTGGACTCGAGTCAGGAGTCAGGGGTGTTGTTGCTACCACCTAATCACATGGACTGAGAGTAGAAACAATGATTCTCCAGAAGGAAACTAGGACAATATTACCAGAAGGTAGACGGCAAAAGAGCAGAGATCCACTACAACTGCCTTAAAGTACTCTGGACACGATTTAACAAATAGCTGTTCCCAAAATGAGGAGACACACGAAGTGAGTAACTCTTGCTGGGGTGTCTTCCATCACACGCGATGCCATAAGGGGACAGCAAGCAAATTGAGCTGTAGGGAGTGTCCATTCTGAGGCATAGGGAGTCTCCTATGCTCCCAAATCCATACCCTACCATTGCAGTCCTAGGTACTTGGATACAGATCAGACCCTGTCAGACAGTCCAGGTTGCTGGTTTGATCTGTACACAATGTTCATACCCCTTGAAATAAGGAAGTATGTGGTTCAATAATATAACTTTCTATCTTACATTGCAACTCTTTACTGTAACACCCCAAATGATGTAAAATGAACAATAGCAACATATTCTGTGATGGAGCAAATATATTTTGAGTTGCTGTTTTCCCCATCTAAAGATAATCTTTCTGACCATTATCTCTTTGTGAAGACATGAGACCATCAGTTTTTCCCACACTTAAGGTCACAGCCTTGAAGCCAGTAATTAAGGTCTGAGAATTTGCCTGACACCTCTGTGGTTGTCAGTCTGAGATAGTCACCATAAAGCCACTTTGCTTCCATACATGTTCAGCGCCTTCTATCCACACACACCCGCTTCCTGGTTTAAACTTTTTCATTTCTCTAGTTCTACAGCAAAACAATATTTGCAACTCCCTCTTGATCATAAACTTCTAAGAGTCAGGGACTGCTCGTTTTGTCTTCCCCGGGGTTTGGCTCTTTGTTTGGTGTTTGGGGAGGGGGTGGGTTACAAAATTGCATTAATGCATGCTACGAATCAATCCATTTCTCCATGCTATGTACAAACACTATAATAAGTATTGGTTCATTTCTTGTAACAAAGGCAATAGGAGCTTCTCTCAATAGACTAAATTCCAGGGAAAGAATGAAGGCCTGAAGATAGCTGGTTTATATGTGCCTACTATGTGACAAGCATTGGTTTAGGTATTTTTATATGTACAAGATTTCAGTGAATTTTCACAATCCCGCAAACACAGACTCGGTTTTGGTTTCTTGCTTTCAGTAACACAACCTCATGGTGACAGGATGAGTCAAATCCAGCATGTTTGACTCCGTGATTACCAAGTCCACTATCCTCATTTACGAGAAAAAGAAAATTGAAGATCACTCAAAGAGCAGTGAAACAACGGAAATATGAAATTTTACACATAACTCCAAGATTCATGAGTATATGGATTCACTATATACTCATAGAAAATGTTTCAAGAGTGGTTTGAAACACTCTTTGGGCAGCAATAGAGTAAAACCAAAGGACATAGTGTGACAGCAAATTAATTGTACAGGAGCCCTTTGGGAACTCTGATAAATGAGAATCACTATTAAATTACTTTTTTTGTAAATTGCAGTAAAAAGAAAAAAAGTCCCATTTGGATCCTACTATAGAGTTCACAGAGCACATAGGAAAAACAAAGACAATGATGGGGGTGGATGCAATTTATAGGGAAGGAGGCACAAAGAAATAAAATGAAAGGGAATAATAACCTATGTGTAATACCTAGTTCATCTTCCTTTAAAAAAATTAATTTTAAAATGTATTTCTACCACCCATCTCCTATTCGATGAGATGAAAAATGGTGATAAAAAGATGAATTACAGTTCAGAGTTTTGAAAAGCAAACCAACTGCAGAGCAATGCTTGAGGTTGGGCTAATAACACGACAGCCTAACTCGCTATGTGCTTCCTGACACCCCACGTCAGAGATAATTGCGCCTGCATGAGAAGTACAGAAAGAACCACAAACCAAACCTCAAAATGGACTCTAAGAGAAAATACCCTTTAAAAAATTTCCCTTCCTATGGAAAGGCAGACCAACAGGAAGTTTGTCTCCCCACCCACAAATTTCCCACAGAACTTTCATATAGAGGGTTTTACTCTGGTTAGACACACAGCAAGTGTCTTCTCTGAACCTCTTATTCCTTCCATGGCATATTCCAGAGAATAAATGCCAAGCTCAAGATTGCTATGGGCCTCAGGACGACCAAACAGATAGGCAGAGGCACACAGCAACCTCCTGGTTACCAAGTGGGTAAGTAGACATTTGCCGTTTTCACACATTGCTCAGAGCTGAGTTTTTACCAAGAGATTGCTTATGATAATTTGCTGATGTATTGTACACTAAATATTATTATTGTCTCTTTCAATGCAATTTTTACCTTTCTGTTCTTATGTGTGAAGGCAGATATAGATTTGAAACTCTTCAGAGATTCCTATTAAATTTAAATTGGGCCTGGCGAGGTGGCTCATACCTGTAATCCCAGCACTTTGGGAAGTTGAGGCCAGAGGACTGCGTGAGGTCAGGAGTTCAAGGTTACAGTGAGCTATGATTGTGCCACTGCACTCCAGCCTGGGCGACAGAGTGAGACCCCATCTCTAAAAAATAAAAAATAAATAAATTTAAATTGCCTGCAACCTTCCTATAATACACCTGTGATTAATGATAGGCTTAGTCAAAACACAGCAATCTTTTTTTTTTTTTTTTTTTTTTTTGAGACAGAGTCTCACTCTCTTGCCTGGGGCGAGTGCCGTGGCATCAGCCTAGCTCACAGCAACCTCAAACTCCTGGGCTCAAGCGATCCTACTGTCTCAGCCTCCCCAGTAGCTGGGACTACAGGCATGCACCACCATGCCCGGCTAATTTTTTCTATATCTATTTTTAGCTGTCCTGTTAATTTCTTTCTATTTTTGGTAGAGACGGGGTCTCACTCTTGCTCAGGCTGGTCTCGAACTCCTGAGCTCAGAACGATCCGCCCGCCTCGGCCTCCCAGAGTGCTAGGATTACAGGCGTGAGCCACCGCGCCAAAACACAGCAATCTTAAATATATATATATATTTTTTAATTTCAGCATATAATGGGGGTACAGATGTTTAGCTTAAATATATTCTTAACCGATTCCAATCTGTGCTCACTTAAGTAACTGGTATAAAAAGCCCATTTAAATTAAACCTTAATCTTTTAAAGAACCAATTCGGCCTTTCGGGGAGAACCCGAAGCTGTTTTTTCGGGAGAGGCTGTGTGAGTGTGTATTGGACGTGTTCTTTCACTCCCTTTGTGTAGCCCTCGCCCTTGAGGTCATGTAATAACGAATGCCAAAGGAATATCAAAATAGCATTTGCGTGTGCCATCATGCAGCGGCGCGGTCTGCTTGCAGATCAGGAAACTGTTTGAGTATCAGGTCGCCCGCAGGCATCTCGGCCCAGACCTGTGTGCGCAGACTTCTGGTGTCCCCGCTCAGGGCGCGACCGGGGAGCCGGGGAGGCGACCCGCGGCTGCCGCTGTTTGTAAAGGCCAGTCATTCCCTCGCTGTCCCTCCGGCGCTGCAGTCGCAACAGCCCCGTGGTGGGACTTGTGCGGGGGGGACGTGGGCTCGGGCGGGTCGCGCGCTCCGGGTGCTGGGGACGCCAGGACACTCACGCCCCCGCCCCCCGCCGCGCCAGCCCGGGCCGCAGCACCTCGGCCCGCCTCGTGCCTCTGGAGGGAGGGACGGACGGAGGGACGCGCGGCGAAGGGGCTTCGCTCGTTGCCAAAGCAGGAAGTGAGCACGAGGGAGAAGCGGCGGAGACCCGGGAGGAGGAGGAGGAGGAGGAGCAGCAGGGGCGCGTCGCAACCGCGGGACTTCTCACCCCAGCGGTCCCTCTGTCCTCCCGGGTCCCGGAGGCCGCCCAGCCGCGCTCGGGCGCTCGTCTGCTCCCACCCCGCCCCCATGGCTTCACCAGACGACGCTCTGGGCGCAGGTAAGGTGACACCGCGCCGCGCCCGCACCTGGAGCGGGGACCGCGGGCCGGGAGCTCTGGAGGTGCCCGTGACTGCGGCAGGGCTGTCGGGGCCGACCTCGGAGACTCCCGAGGGGCGCCCGGGGACCCCCCGGACCCCAGCGCCAGACCCCGGGCCGCGCGGGGCCCCAGCTCCACCCGCGCGGGCGGCTGCTGCTCACGGCTCGGCGCGCTCGCCCCCCGCGCTGCCCCGGCCCCTGCCCCCCGTGGTCCCCACGCGTGCCGGGGACGCGCCTTCCCTCCTCCCACGCTGTGGCCCGGCGCTTTTGTTCTGGACCCGGGATGCCGGGCGGAGACAAGTTCGGCAAAGTTCTGGCAGAAAAGGGCGCAAGGGGGTGGATTTCTTTTTCTCCTCCTGGGCTCTCCCTTTCTCCCTGCTCACACGCCTCTCATTTCTCCTCCTCTCTTCTCATTTCACTTGGACTACATGGGTTTGGTTTTCTAAATACCGGCCCAAGCCAGTTCATCAGCTTGTGTCCACAGAGCCACGAGGCCGAGCCCACGTGTGGGACCCCGCCTCTCATTAGAATGGCCTCTAGTTCTGCCCTCACTTTAAAATGCCGTGTGTTTGTACCCGAGGCCGGAATCTAGATTTTCCTTTATTCTCTCGCCTGAATTTAAAGTCCTCAGAATTCGCTTTCCAGGAATTCTCTTTCTCTGCTCTCCCATAACCTAGGCCTTCACCTCAGTGGATGTTTCTTGAACACACGAATGAATGAATGATACATCCCCCCAGAGTACACGGCGACTTTATCTGGTTTTGTTGAGGTTGGAAACGCTGAGGAGAGTTACACAGAATCTGACGTAATTGCTTAGATAAACGTGTTTCCTGTTTCATTTCTTGAGCTGGGCAGGGAGAGAGCTAGAATGTTGCATCCTTAATCTGTGGCTTGAGCAGTTAGAAGTAGACAGCGTGTCTGGAGGTGGTCAGAAGACCCTTCAACCAAGTTGGCATTGCGATGTGCTGGGTTTGGGGGAGTTTTCCTGGAGATTTTAAAGAAAGGTCTAAATTCTTCTTTATGCGGGGGATGATAAGTTTTGTATCAGTTGGAAATGGAAAATAAATTGTCTGGATATCCTTCCCCTCCCCCCAGACCTATGGTTTGGAAAAACAGAAGGGGAAATAAAGGGAGAAACTCTCCTACTACCCCATCCCACTCCTGGTCCCCTGCACCTCCTTTTCGGAGAACTTAATTAACAAGGTGCCAAGAGGTATTTTAGGCTAGATTTCACTAATTGTGGCCTCAGGTCTCATTAAATGATGATAGTTGGGGGTGAGGGATACACTGAATGGGGATACATGTGAAACCTGCTTGAGCCCTCTGCAATCAATAGCACCAGAGAAGGTGGGGGCTGGGAAACACAGGTTAGCCATGACACGAGTGTATAAAAAGCCTCAGTGAGTCACTGGTGTGATGAGGCCACCAGGGGGTCTACTATGGTCTTAGGTGACAGTAATGGCAGTATAGGATCCGGAATCCCAGTGATGGTACTCGCACTCTGCTTGGCCCAGCCAAAACGGATGTGCACAACCTGCAATAAATGGCCAACCCGAAACAAAGGAACTTCGAAATCCCAGCATGTGTGGAATGAGGAGAGGACAGAGGATTTGATGACAAGAGGGCGTGATATGGAAAGAATCCGTCTCTCGGACTTTCAGAGGTAGAACCCAAACCTGTAGGTGAAATCTTTAGAGAGAGATGGATTTGGGCCTCCCACAAAGAGGAGGGAGGCCTCCTGCGGTTGAGAGCTCCTTGCCACTTGACAGAGGATGCTGAAGAACATGGGCATCTGAAAGACGGTCCAAGTGTCCATTCCTACTCGGGATTCTATCATTAAAATGAGGATTCCTCCATTTAAATATACACACACACACCAATTTACCCTTTTCTAACATTTCATTTCATTTCCTCACCCCACAGTGCACACTCACCTATTCCTTCCGTTTCTGTAATGAAAGCACAGATGGTGCCAATATCTGGAACTTCTCAAATGGAATGTTCACTTCACCCCAGGCCAAGTTACCATATTCTTTCACCTGATTTCCTACACTCACCTCCCAACTGGTGTTTTCACACCCACTCTTGCCTTCTGGCAATCTATTCTCCAAAGGGTGGCCAGAGTGATCTTTTAAAAATCAATCGGATCCTGTCACTCCTCTGCTTTGAACCCTGTGCTGGCTTTCTAACACTTCCTAGCAGTCCTCGTTCCTTGTGTGGTTTCCACACTGTGTGTGACCAGTCCCTACCTATTCCTTCAACCACCTCACGCGGTGCCTGGTTTGGCCCCTGCTCTCAGCATCCAGCCACACTGCCTGCTCTCATTTCCTTGAAAGCCCTTGCACCCTCCTACCTCCTGGCCTTTGCACAGGCTGTTCCTGCTACCTGGAAGGTCCCTCCACTCCTCCCCTAACCCCATCTCCTGCCCACCGTGTCACCTCCTACTTGTCCTCAGATTTCAGCTCAAAGGTGACCCAGATCCAGCCCCATGTTACACACTCTCAGCACACCCTGTACCTTTCCTTTCTGGCACGTTTCACAGTTTCTAGTTGTGATTATTTGGCCAATGTCACTCTCTCCCCGCCCCCTTCCGTCATTAGATGGTAAGCTCCTTGATAGAGTCCACCTCTGTTTGGTGTGGCACTTTGTCTCTCACACCTAGCGCAGTACTCAGCACATAATTAGCCCTGGATAAATACTTATTGCTTCAGTGAATGAATGAAGGATATAAAATTTAACCACCTGTGCTTCAAACTGTGGGGCTAAAAAAGCTCTGCCCATTTAGGCATCTTAGGAACTTAGTCATCAAGTTAGATGTATAAACTAAGTCTACCTTGTAAAGTTAAAAAAAAAGTTTGCATATCCACATGCATATAACAAAGGTATATATGCTATTATACTATATTATGAGGTTAATTTAAAAAGCTACTTTTCACAATGAGAAAATTCACAAGACTGTTGAGGTCACATGGAAGGAAAACAGTCATACTGATTACACTGTAGCCAGCACGCTCTAGGCTCTCCCACTAAGAAGCAAGCTAACACTGAATGGGCCAGAATCGAATTTGTGTTCATAAAGATAACAAAGACAGAAACAAAGAGTGAGGCTTTGAAGGTCTGGGTTAAAGGTGGTGCAATTGGTTGCTTCGTGGCAATGAGCTAAGTGCCTGTGGCCACAGAGCACAGCAGTGCATGCTCTTCCTTTGTTCTGGGATCTTCTTGGCACCACACAGCAGGGCTGTTTCCTGGGAGTTGTGGCCACCTGCTCAGGATGCCCCCTGTGGTGGCATCTCACCCTCTTCTGCCCCTGCTATGGGCGTAGATGGGTCCAAGGAGGGCAACCTGCCCTCCAGTGGCACAGGCGGCAGTACCCAGGACTACAGGGTGAACCACTTCCAGGAGCACCGGTGTTTGCAAAGCTGCACCAGCCAGTTCTTTCTGCAAGTGACCAAAGAGAGGGGTGGCAACCGAGGCTTTCCCTTCTCCCTTCCTCCCTTCTTCTCTCCTTCCCCTCCCTGTGGATTTTTCCAGTGCTCACTTCATTTCTCTTCCTTTCTTATAACGCCTCCGCTTTCTAAGTTTGCTCCTCTCTACCGGAGTATCCCCCCAGTCACTTCCCTTCGTTTCATGTCTTCCCCCCTCCTCCCCTGCCCTCCTCTGTGTGCTGCCTCTCAGTGGGCTGGCTTCATGCTCCGCAGCCCTGCAGAGAAGCTGCTGTGGGCACGGACTTCCTTGGTCCCTGCCCTTTCCCAGCTTGTTCAGCCCCTGCTCCGAGGTCTGAGGGTGGCAGAGTGGGGTGTTGCGAAGACAGAGAAGAAGCCAAAGCAAACAGGGTGCCAGCACCGCCTCCCCACATTCCTGCGGCTCTGAGCCTGTTGTAACCCTGAGTGTGGCTCCGGACGCCAGGGCTTCTTTCTAACCAGTAATGAAAGCAGGTGGGTCAAAAGAAAAGCTGTGCTACCACCACCACAACAAATAACAAAGGAAAAATAAATTAACTCTGCAATCACACGTTCAAAGGCTTGTCTTCGGTTCACCACTAGAAAGCACAAAGGGGCCCCGCTCTTCTGTCTCCTGGGCTTAGGAAAGCCGGAACGCCCTGCCACGCTTCCTTCTTTGTCTTCTCTGAAAGGACATCTTTAGAGAAGATGTTTGAGCTTCCTCTGAGAGCCTGTGTCTAGGAACTATTGACCTCTGTCTAATGTGACTAATAAAGGGAGCTGGCAGAACGTGACATGCAGTCCTTGGGCACCTACCAGTGTCTGTTTCTTGCACTGTGCTGCTTCTGGATCCAGAGGATTCCTTCTGGAGAGGCTGCTGGAGGCAGTACCTGGTTCCCTGCTGCTCCTGAAGAGGTTCTGATTTGGTAAATGATGAGATTTGGGGCTTTGAGTTAAGGACAAGTAGATGAGATTTTGGATTTAGAGTGGATGCTGGAATGATTAAGGCTTCTGGAGTGTTGGGATGGGGCGAATGTATTCTGCATGTGGGAAGGACATGAATTTGTGGGGGGGCCAGAGAATGGATCATTATGGGTTGATTTGTGTCCTCCCAAATAGAGACATTGGAGTCCTAACCCACAATACCTCAGAAAGTGACCTGATTTGGAGACAGTGTCTTTACGGAGATAATTGAATCAAAGTGAGTCAATTAGTACAATGAGTAGGTGTTACTCCAGTGACTGGTGCCCATGAAAACAGGGGGAAATTTGGACACAGAGATACCCCAAAGAGAGTCTGTCAGGTGGTCAGGGCATGAGCCACTTCTAGAATTTGATGGGCTGGAAAACAGACAGATTCTGGAACCAGAAATTTCAGCTACAAATTCTGGCCTTTTCACTTAACCCTGTGAGCTTGAGCACTCAATATGTAAAAATAGGGGGATACTTAATAACTTTCTCAGGGTCAGTGTCAGGCTTAACCGAGACTGCGTCTTAACCATACAGCACAGAGCAGACACCAGGGAAGCGGGAGGTCTAGCTCTACTCAACACACTGACTGCCATGGGAGTTGCATTTAACTCAGGCTAGTTTTGAGCCCGGGGCCTCATGAAGCAAAACCCTGCATGCAGTTGGTTCATGAAAGTCTTGTTGATGTTCTTATTGTTACAATTAATATTGACAATTTAATGCTAAAAGTGTGGATTGAGTTGCATATAACTCACACACGAAGAAACAGTAGAAAATAACAGATTAGAAAGGATCGTTTTGTTTTAATAAAACATCTTGGCCCCAGGGAAATTTTTTTTTTTTTCCTAGCATGGCAGTCAATGTGTTAAAGTCAAAGTGCCGTGAACTTTCAGCCTGGAGATGCTCTTTGACCTGTATGGCTACTACTACTCTCCACTCATGGACTTTTAAAGCAGGAAGGGGACATAGAGGCTCTCTGTTCACCCGCTAAGATTACAGGTTGGGGACTTAGGGCCCATGGAAACAAAATAACAGTGCTTTCACCTGAGGACTCTGAGAGCCAGGCCCCTGCTCCATCAGTCCCCCAGGTTTCTCTCATGCCTGTTGGGGAACTCTCCAGAAGACACTCCCAGGAATTAAATATCATTCTCGCTGCCATCAGAGAGATGCCTGTTAGTCAGTTTCCAGCTAATTTGAGGTAGAGTCACTGATCCGGGGGCATCCAGGCAGCCCTGGGAGAAAAGCACAGCCTGTGACACTAGGGTGGCGGCCGGGAGCAGGGCGAGGGCCCCCACCTGCCCTGGAGGAGCCGCTGGGCTTCCTCCTCTGGGCTCACACGGCCCCCCCTTCTGTTTTGGGGCTCCTTTGTGCCCCTCCTCCCATCAGATACCAGGGCCTTGCCTGGGGACTCGGCCTGCTGTTCCCTGGGACTTATAAAAACATACATTTTAAAGCTTCTAAATAAACTGTTTGATTTTATACTTTATAGGATCGTAAACATGCAACTCCCAGGGCTCTAAGAAAGACTTCAGGACAACTTTCCACTTCTAGATCAGTCTCAAATAACCAGGATCAGCCCTCCTCCACATAACTTCCTTGGCACACGAAAATCTAGGCCTGTGAGAACAAATCAGTTTGGCAGGATCTGAAACAAATGCCAGGGCTAAGTCGCAGTAGCAGATCCAGCGTACGGGGCCGCGGTGTGCCAGGGTCTCTGAGCTCACTTGGCAATGACATGTACAGAAGAGCTTAATCCACAGCTTGACAAGAGGCAAAGGCCAACACGGAACCATTAGAATGAAAATAATAAGAGACCTGAAAATGCCTCTAATACTAGTTCTAAACACTCTCACCTCCTTGTTGTGCTTCAGAAAACAAACAAACAAACAAAATCTAAATTCTACATTCTTTCCTTCTTAAATTCCATTTATTCTCAGAGATGTCAGACCAAAGAGAGAGTTTGGCCTCCAGGCCTTTGCTGTCTTCTGCCTGTATCTTCCTGTTAGCCTCATACCCCGCCGAGACGTGCCAGTTATATCACCAGAACTCGGTCACAGTCTGAGGGGGTAGAAATTCATCCAGCCACCCCAGCGGTTAGCCAAGTGTGGGAACCAGAGACCTGGGACTCCTCCCGTTGCAGAGGGATAGCCCGGGGCTTAGAGGGCGTACTCGACCCGTCCAAGGTCACAGCGCTAGACTTGTTCAAGGCCAGAGTGCTAGCTCGGAGTGGCGTGTTCCTTGTAACTGCCCCGTGTGCGTCCGCGCTGCTGCTTTCGGTGTGATTCTGCCTTTCTCAGCACTCTCCTGAATTTTCCTCCTCTTTTATGTCTTTTTCTTTTTGCTTCCTCTCATACTAATTCTTCTGTAGGAAGCAGGATGAACTTGTCACAGACACAGCGGGCGGTGTCTGCACAGGATGCTGTCAGGGGCATTTAGAAACCGCCAGCCTCACCCCACCGCACCCCCACCCCAGCACTCGAATCTCTGGCAGCCCATTTAGCTGGAATTCCATGTGTTGGTACCTGTTAACATGCCACACCCCTGATGGGATCGCATTTTAAAGTGGTGTCATCCAGGTACACTTTAGTGAAATATTTGAGACTAGGCTTTGAAAGGAGGGAAGGAGAGACTTGAGACTACTTGGTGGTGGCTTCTGCTACCCCTCCCCAACCAAGAGCCAGGATGTGAGGACAGAAAGGAAAACTAGATCACCGAATGCAGGTGTGTCTGGCTGTGAGGACTCATTTGAAGTATGGTCACGCATCACTGACGACAGGGATATGTTCAGAGAAAGGCGTTGTTAGGCGATTGCGTCGGTGTGCAAACATCACAGAGTGTACTTGCACAAACCTAGGTGGGAGAGCCATCTACACACCTAGGCTATATGGGACAGCCTATTGTTCCTAGGCTACAAGCCTGTACAGCATGTGACAGTACTGAATACTGTAGGCAACTGTAACATAATGATGGGTATTTGTGTATGCAAACATATCTAAACATGGAAAAGGTACAGTAAAAACAGGGTATTATAATCTTATGGGGCTACGGTCCTATGCATGATGTGTTATAGGACTGTATACTAATGCGTCATGTTCTCTCTCATCTTGAGGAGTTTGCCTATGCTATTCCCTCTTCTTAGAATGCTTTTCCTTCCCCAACCCCTCCTCCTGGCTCTCTTCAACTCATCCTCCAGACCCAGATATCAATTCCTCTGCAGGCGCTTCTGCAGCCCCTCCTCCCCTCCCCACAGCGCACCCCCGGCTGGGTATGTGCTCTTCTTCTGTTTCCATGTCATTCCACTGCCTTGACACTAAGGGCTCTGCATGTAATTACCTGCAGCTCAGGGTGGTGTTAGCAACACAATTTGTCTTTTATTTTCTTTCCATCAATTTATATCCAAATCTGAGTCTGTATTCCACTGGGTTGGCTGGAAATTCCATTTCAATCAGATTGGACCCCTCCCTGCCTCCTTAGGGTCACCAGGAATCTGAGAGGCTTACGTGGTGTTGGGAAAACTAGGAAAGGATCTTGAATTTTTAGTGCATCAGGTACAGCAATGACGTCTCGTTGTCCAAGCCCGAGAAGTCCTTTGAGACCCAGCAGGTGCTCCCAGGACCTAGTTCCTAGTCCACAGTATGTAGTATGTACTTGATGAGAATGTGGATAAAAAGTAAATGTTGAATTTTAGTTGGCTCATGGCTGCCACTTAGGGTTTTGCAGGTTGTGCACCGCACAAATCTAGAGGATCCCACTTAAACAGATTTGGCTATTCACTGAGACAGCTTTCTGGTAGATGTCTTGTAAAGCATCTTGGGGAGGGAGAGCTTTTTTCTAATTTATACAAATTCATGTGATCTAGGCCTTCCCTGAGGCTTGTACCTTTTTCTGTATTTCCTCATTAAATTCCTTGCCTGCAACAAGTGGTAAAGCGTGAGAAACAAAATATTGAGAAATCCAGATCACTTTTTGCTTGATAAAAATACTGTGAGATACTGTTGACCTCATTAAGCCACGTGAGCCACATTTAGAAGCTTAGTAAAAATGAGTTGCAGAAGAGTAGGAAATCAGGAAAGAAGCAGATTCAGAATTAAATGATTCCTGCCCCAAGTTATGTCCAATTCATCATGCAAAAGAGTGGCTAGTATCATGCCTGCATGAGTAGTGGTTATTTGCCACTCTCTGAGTATTTGTAGAAATTTATAAGCAACACCTTCTAAAACGTGGTGGTTTTATTTTTACAAAGTGTCTTTTTTTAATCTCTTTCTTGATGTCATCTGAACGTGTTCCTCATTTTGTGTCCACTAATAATTGCAAGTAAGGTTTTCTGCAACCCTACTAAAGTAGCTTGTGTCTATATGAGGACTCATTTGTGCTTTTAAATGAAAGCAGATACTCTCCATTTGGGTTTTCGTTTTGTTTTTTACAGATCCTGTGGCAAAGGAGCCAGTGGAAGACACAGACCCTAGCACTTTATCCTTTAACATGGTAGGTTACAAATTTGACACTCACGGTGGTGACTCTCCTTTTCCTTTTCCTTTGTTATTTCTTTGCATTTTTATTACTCAGTGTTTACATGAGGACCAGAAACCCCAAAGTAAGATTCTCCTAGGATAAACTGCTTTATCTTGGCATTCTCTGTGGTAATAATAAACTTTAGGTTTCTCTGGGTTAAAAAGGGTCTTAGATTCTGTTCTCTTTTTGCACACCCTGGAAGTGATCTTAGATCATGTGAGATCTTTGCCTACTTGCCTACTTTTAATACCATCGATCTATACTCACTGAGCGGCCTCTCTGCCCGACGGACACACACGACTTGATTTCTCTGTTATTGCAGTTAATCCCAGAAGCTGGCTTCCGAGCCCCGGCCCTGCCCCCCCCGTAACCACTCTGTGATGTGTTTCCTGCTTTAAGATTTACCAAAGATTTCACATACACTGCTTTTCAACCTCCGAAGATCCTGTGAGATAGTGCAGCAGGTATTTTTATCCCTCTTCTACTGGTGAGGAAATGGCAGTTCTCGCCGATGTGCATACAGTCGCCTAGAGGGGACGGACTAGCTTCCTTCTTGCCCATCCCTGCTTTTTACGTGGGACCAAATCAGTGCCCTGGGCAGCACTGCGTGTGTTACCATGCAGATAGCGTAAGACACATCCCTTTTGTTCCAGATGTTTGGAGGACAGGCTCTGCAGAGTCGTGGAAAGTTTTGGTTAACTAAAGTGACATAAAATACATTTCATATAATTAAATTAAATGTCTTTAAATCTGGAGTGTCTTGAGGACCCACAGTGTTTGTTTACCTGTCCTTTAATTACACTGTGCAGTTCGGTAAGTATGGACGGTTTAGGGGACCAAGGTTTGACACATGGAGGGAATTAATATTAAAAAATTCTCTGTCTCTGAACTCTCATGAAAATGGAACGAACAGCCTTGTGGTGGTGGCTTATGGTTGCTCGGGGGTAGTCTGTTACTAAAGCCTTTCTTTGGTTTCTATAAAGTGTTGCTCAGGTGGCCCTTTCTTTTCCCTTCCCACTGCCCCCACGGTGACTATCCAGGTCTCCCGGTAACATCCTCTCCCTCCCTCAGGGCCATTCTCCTTACTGCTCACCTTGGGTCTGGGCTACCTCTAATCACGTCTCCACACTGGGGACAAAGTGATCTTTCCAAAACTTCCCTGTTATTGGTTTCTCTGGGCTGTCATAACAAATACCCTAGACCGTGTGGCTTAAGCGATAGAAATGTATTCTCTCCCGGTTCTTCTGGAGGTGGGAAGCTTGAAGTCAAGGTGTTGACACAGCTGTGCTTCCTCCACAGGGAAGCATCCTTGGCCTTGTCTCTTCTCGCTTCTGGTGGTTGCCGGCAATCCTGGGTGTCCTTGGCTTGAAGCTGCAGCACTCCATTCCCTCCCTTCATCGGCGCGTGGCCGTCTTCTCCCTGGGTGTCCGTGTGTCCTCCCTTCTTCTAAGTCATGTTGGGTTAAGGGCCTACCTGACTCCGTCGTGACCTCATCGTAACTGAAGTATTCATCATTACATCTGTAAGACCCTATTTCCAAATAAGGTCACATTCTGAAGTACTGGGGGTTAGGACTTCAACATGTCTTTTTTGGGAGACTGAATTCAACCCCTGACATTCCCGCTGTGTGCAGGATTAAGTACGTACTCCGTGACATGGCAGATGAGGTCCTCCTTGATCTTATCTCAGCATCTACCGCTCACCTGATGAGCCAGTCGTGTAGCTGTTTGCTGCTTCTTAAATACTCCATGTCCTCTCACCTTCCCAGGATATCAGTAGTGCTGTTCCCTCCGTCAAGGACAATCTCCCTGCTTCCTCACCTGGTGAGCCTCTATGCATCCTCCCATCTCAGCTCAAGTGATCTATGAAGCCTTCTTTGCCTTGGGACCTTCAGCCGCTCCCTTCTTCATAGCGAAATCCCAACTTGTCATTGCACTGAATTGTAATTGTCTACTTGTCTGACTTCCCACAAGACTGTGTTGGCCATCTTCCCATGTGCAGAGCTGGGCACAGGTAGCCGCAGATGCTTGATGAACCAAGCTTCCCAAGAACCTAGAACAGCATCCCACCTAAATCCCTTTGCCCACTTTCATGGTGTTTCTTGGAAACTGCTTCCGTCATTTCTTATCCAACCCTACCGTCCTCCGTCCTTCTCCAACAGACATCTCTGCTTCAGGCTGATGGGTCTTTTATACCTGCAGCTCTTCCAGCCACTTGGCCTCTGCTCCTGCTGTGTCCGCCATCTGCAACCAGCTTGCTCCTTCCTCTCGGTTCTTCCAAGTCAAGGGCATCCTCTCGGCTTAGCTCGAGTGCCAGTTGTTCTAGGAGCCCTGTACTTGCTCCAGCCTGTGTGTTCACCTGTGCATACTTTCAGTGGATGTTAACTTAACACTGCATCAAAATCTAGAGATGCAAAGATCATGGTCTCATCTCTGCAAAAACTCACAGTATATCTGAGGAAATAGACAAGTGCTTTTAAAAACAGACCGGTAAGTGTTACAGCACAGGTATGTGTTTCCTGCTTTTAGGAGTAGAGTGATGAGAAGAACTAATTTAGTCTGGGATAGAACTACTTGACTATGAAGTTTTCTGTGTTGACTGATTTTTATTTACTTATTTATTTTCACTGGGAAGTGGTTGGAGGCTTTTAGAGTTTCTGAAACCTTACCGCCCTGCCCCAAAGAAACACCAAGGAAAAGGCATTTAAAACAAAACCCTCCACATTTGTTTATTTTTCTCTTCTGTCAAAGGAAGACATGGGTGAGACCTAGTGGAAATATGCAAGATATAACTTTGTTCAGGCTGGAGGACAGGGGCCGAGTGTGGAGTCGGAGCCAAGCAGGACTTAGGGGACAGGCTTGGGAAACTGGCACATTCTCACTCCTCGCATGAATGTCTTCAGAGAATGGCTACATTGTTTACTCTGAAATAAGTTTCCAGAATATTAGAAACCCGCATATAAGAACAAATTAAAATATGTGTGATTGTAAGAGCATCTGTTAATTCGAATTCCCTGTGACAGTATTACCCTCAACTAATGCATCGAGGAGCTGTTCATAACTG
>RJWJ010017105.1:0-33500 GCA_004363605.1 Indri indri
GCACTCAGGAAGGGGCTCTCACTAGAACCTGACCGTGGGGCACCCTGATCTCAGACTTCCAGCCTCTAGAACTGGGGAAATAGACGTGGGTTGTTTAAGGCCACCAGTCTCTGCAATTTCGTTACAGCAGCCGCAGCTAAGACAGGTGGCAGCTCGTTTGTGGAAACACTGTTTCACATCTTGGACCTAACCTGTGCAGGACCAGAAGCTAGCACTTGGCCGTGTGCAGGGATGCGTGGGTTCAAAGGAACCAAACCTGCAACAGACTGACGCCTGAGTCATGTCGCTGGCTTATTGACTAAGTTAGAGAACACAGTGGTCATGGGGGCTTTTTGCCAGCGCAGAGGCCCCTCTGCACCAGCACAGGTGACACGGCCAAGGAGTGGGGTGTGGGTGGTCCCCTGGCCGGGTCACTGGGCTCTGAGGGTCCCAGGTGTCCACGGGGCTGGCTGCCAAGCAGGCGGTGGCCTGTGCGCCTGGCCATGCCCTCCTCCACCAGTCCTGGCGTCCAAGACAACTTCTTGGTTCTTAGGTTCCATTTTCTAGCTTCATGCTGACTTCCCCGTTTTGCTAGAATGTTCTCTTTACAGAAAAGAGTCTCCAGGTTATTAATAAGCTGGCCTCAGGAGGATGAAAACAGAAAGCAACTTTATTCTTTCTCTCCAAAGCCCCTTTAAACAGGTCTGTCCACGCTCTCTCTGCGGGCGTCCGGAAACGCTGGGTAGATGTAGGGCAGCAGCCCAGGCCTCGCTGGGCATTGCCAGGTATTAACAGAGCGTCACGCTGTTGGTATAAAAAAAGTCCCAGTCATCCCAACATTAAATCTTCAACTTCTCATTCAGTTTCAAACTTTCCTCCCCTGCCTGCCCGAGCCTGGACTCAGAACACAGGAGGGCAAGGCGTGCAGAGTGGGGGAAGGAGAGCGGTGACGCCAGGGAAGTCCTCCCTTTTGGGTAGAATTGGCGTCTTTGGCCACGTGGAGTGCTTTCGTGGGTTCTTCGAGATGCCCCTGCACCTTACGGCATTCAGAGAGAAATGCCCCTCAGTCTGCGCCTTAACGCAGCCACTCGTGGCACTGGTTGTCCTCCCTCTGCTTTTTCTGGTGCGTAGCTGTAGTTATACTACAAATAACTGGGCTTTATTTTATACGCACTTATTTCCCACTCTCCATATTTACTATCTCATTGATTTCACCATGCTCCGCAAAGTTCCTACTCTAATTTACCAAGCGCTTTCCCAATGTTTCCCACGCTGATAAATAATGCTGTGGAAACATGGATGCATATTACTTTTTCATCATTCGATGTATTTCCTTATCCTAATATTTTGCCTCTAAGTCACCTTTAGCCTTACATTGAAAACATTTGCTATCCCAGATTTTGTTAAAACCCTCTCTGCTCACATCTCTCCGTAAATCTATTCTCTTTATCTTCCTGTCCTTTCCACCTTTCTTTCTTAATCCTTTTGATTAACGACTTTTCTATTGGGCTGGTTATTCCACTCCTTATTTTCTTAACTCTTCTTTGAACCCAGCATTTCACTTTCTCACCTCATCTCTGCCAGTGTCCTGAGCTAAGGGACCTCCCTCCCTCAGAAACTGTTCTGTGGGGAGTGCGGCTTTCTCACCCCAGGCTAATTTGTTCACACTGCCCAAGCAGAATGTTAATAAAATTTAGCACTTGAACAAGCACACAAAGCCCTGTGTTTTAAGGGAATTCTGTATTTTCAATAAGTTGTGGCTACTAAAATTGGGTTCCCATTAATCAAACCCATAATTCATTTATGTGCTTTTTTCCCCCCTGGGATATGTAAAACAAACAAAACCCAGAAATGAGGCAATTAAAAATGTTTTCTCTTTGAAAGCAAAATTTATATCCAAATGGCTGAAGCCATTTATGAAGCAACAAATTTTCATGTAAACTTTGCTGCCCTAGTACAAAATGTGACAGGCAACTATGGAACTAGGGAGGTCACCACAGTATTTATTTGTTGGTATTTGCTTCTGTTCTATTTCAGAAAGTACTTCTCCCGTAGAATTTTTTTGAAGCTTTTCGTGGAATACAAGTAACAAAAATAATGGATATTTTTAAAGGAAAATCAAAGCGCCACCCATTTTATTTTTTTTATTTTTTATTTTTTACTTTTTAGAGATGAGGTCTCGCTATGTTGCCCAGGCAGGATTTGAACTCCTGGACTCAAGCTATCCTCCAGCCTCAGCCTCCCAAGTAGCGGGCTGGGTCTGGTGGCTCACAACTGTAATCCTAGCACTCTGGGAGGCAGAGGCAGGAGGCTCCCTTGAGGCCAGGAATTCGAGAGCAGCCTGAGCAAGAGTGAGAATCCTGTCTCTACAAAAAATAGGAAAAAAATTAGCCAGGTATGGTGGCATGCTCCTGTAGTCCCAGCTACAAGGGAGGCTGAGGCAGGAAGATCACTTGAGCCCAGGAATTTGAGGTTGCAGTCAGCTACAATGACACTACTGCACTTTGCTCGGGGCAACAGAACAAGACGCTGTCAAAAAAACATATTATCAAACCTACATCAATTTCCTTGTTTTGGAAATGTACCCAAGTTATGTGAGACATTATCACTGACAGAGCTGCATGAAGAGTACATAGGAACTCTCTATGCATTTTGAAATCTATTGTGGATGTAAAACTATTTCAAAATAAAAAGATTTTTTTAAAAAAAAGCACAAAACTTTTCATAATATAATTATATATTCTCTTGAACAGAATATATGCATTCTTTCATGACATATTTGAAATCCTGGAAAGTTTTGGAAAGTAGGGATTTATAGGCTCAATTGCCTAATCACAATCAATGGCCAAGAAACACCCAATTTCTTGGTAATTAAGAAAACATGTTCCTCTATAAAGACTCAGTCAAAGAGAGGAACCCTCGTACGCTGAAGGTGGGAATGTAAATTAGTACAGCCACTATAGAGAACTGTATGGAGGTTACTAAAAAACTAAATATAGAACCGCCATATGATCTGGCAACCCCACTACTGGCATATGTCCAAAAGAAAGGAAATCGATATATCAAAGAGGTATCTGCACTCTTATGCTCTGCCCTGTTCACAATGCCAAAATATGGAATCAACCTAAGTGCCCATCAGTGGACGAATGGATAAAGAAAACGCGGTTTATATATACAATGGACTACTATTCAGTCATTAAAAAAGAATGAAATCCTGTCATTTGAAGCAACATGGATGGAACTGGAGGACACAATGATAAGCAAAATAGTCAGGCACAGGAAGACAAATATCATATGTTCTCATTCATATGTGGGAGCTAAAAATGTTGATCTCATGGAGGTAGAAAGCAGAATGATAGATACCAGAGGCTGGGGAGGGTGTGTAGGTAGAGGGAGAATGAAGAAAGATTGATTCATGGGTACAAATATACAGTTTGACAGAAGAAATAAGACATAGTTTTTTTTTCTGTTTTTTGGTTTTTTTTAAGAGAGAGGGTCTTGATCTGTCACCCAGGCTGGAGTGCAGTGGCCCAATCATAGCTCACTGTAACCTCAAACTCCTGGGCTTAAGCGATCCTGCTGCCTCAGCCTCCTGAGTAGCTGGGACTACAGGCACGTGACACCATGCTTGGCTAATTTTTAAAATTTTTTGTAGAGATGGAGTCTCACTATGTTTCTCAGGCTGGTCTTGAACTCCGGGCCTCAGGTAATCTTCCCACCTTGGCCTCCCAAAGTGCTAGGATTACAGGCATGAGCCACTGCACCCAGCTAAAACCTAGTGTTTGATAGATCAATAGAGTGATTACAGTTTACAATAATCTATCATATATTTCAAAATAGCTGGAAGAGCATAATTCAAATGTTTCTAGAATAAAGAAAAGATAAGTATTTAAGGTGATAGATTTCCCAATTACAATGATTTGATCTTTACAAATTATATGAATTTATTAAATTATCACTTGTACCTCAAAAAATATATGCATCTACTATGTATCAATAAAAAAATAAAATTAAAAAAAGATTTGGTCAAAGAGGAAATCAAAAGGGAAATTACAAATCCCCTTGGGAGAATGAAAAAGAAAGTGCTTTCTAATAAAACTCATGGAAGATGGGCATGGTGGTGCATGCCTCTAGTCCCAGCTACTCGGGAGGCCGAGGCAGGAGGATCACTTGAGCCCAGAAGTTAAAGACCAGCTTGGGAAATACAGCAAGGCCCCATCAAAAAATAAAAATAAAAATAAAATGAACAAAAACCTTAAGGGACACAGTGAAAGATATATTCAAAAGAAAAAAGTAATTGAGCATTCATCTTGGGAAATGAATAAAGGCACTGAGAAGAACTACAGTGAATATGAGATTTCCTTCTTCTCACCAGCTAATGCCATCAGCCACAGGTCTGTGGATGCTGGTAGAAAACACAAGACTCCTGGGTCAGAGACAAACGACTTCGTCACTCACAGCTGAGCAGGCAGCATGGTCTGCACGTTCACATCAGTGCCCCTTGATCCCGAGTCCCACACAGGCCATGCACAGTGGGTTTGTGTCACAGCTGAGGGACTACAGGCTTAGGAAACCCCAATCTTTACAGGGGCTGTGAGAAAACCTGCCCAAACTCTGCCCCAGAGGGAGACATTACTCTTAATCTGCTGGTCAGCAAGCAAATCCGCCTCTGCCTGGGAGGGGGACAATATCTCAATCTTCCAAGGCTGTTTGCGATGAAACACTCTTGAAAAGGTGGTCTGGAACAACAGCTGTCATTACCTCTGCTCAGATATTCAGAAATGTGGGAAACTCATGGAGAAAAGTCTCCCACCCAATACAAAAAGATAAACTAGGAAGAGGGAAATAACTAACTGAAATGCACCAAATGTGTTTTTCAAAGTCCATGAATTCATAATGGTATTTAAAACAAATCACTGGTCTCCTCTGAAAGATGCTAGAGCACCAACTCACGATGCTAAAAACTGGTAAACAATGGAAAATGAGTGAGCATTTATCTTGCCCTCCCTTTAGGAACTCTATTTCAGAGTACACATACAGTTGATGCAGAACAGTACCTCCTACAGAATTGAGCTGATAAATAACTGAGGAACTATCAAGATATGGCAATTTCAAGTGACATACTGAATCTAGTAGGAATTATTAGAAGCTGCTGAAACAAACAGATGATGACAGCTGGACTCATAACGGATCGGTCTGGATGATGACACCAGAACCCACCAATCGATTTCAGCATTACAAACAGGTCCCAAGACATCATGTGCCTCCCACATGATGTGACAGTAAGTTCCACCTCCCTTTCCTCTGGTGGAAATTTCTGAAGCAGGGTCCTGATAATTTCTCAAAGGGTGCTACTGTGAACTATATCGTGCCCCCCCAAAGATATGTTCAAGTCCTAATTTCCAGAACCTGCAAATGTAACCTTGTAGAAATAGGGTCTTTGCAGATGTGATCAAGTCAAGATGAGGTCGTCCTAGGTTAGAGTGGGCCCTAATCCAATGACCGATGTCCCTATAAGCGATGGAAATTCAGACACAGACACAGAAAGGGAGAGAGCTCCATAGGGAGACTGTCCAAGACTGGAGTGATTCATCTACAACCTGAGGAAGGAGCCCCGAGGACTGCTGGCCCTCAGCACAAGCTGGGATGCAAGCCTGGAGCAGATTCTCCCCCACCGCCTCCTGAAGGAGCCAACCCTGCCTGCACCGTGGTTGCAGACCTCTCACCCGCAGAATTGAGAGAGAATACATTTCTGTTGTTTTGAGCTACCTGGTTTGTGAGCCTGTGTTACGGCAGCCCTGGGAGACGAAGCAGGCTCCAGTGGGACTGCACCCAGGTGCCCTTAGTAACCCATGCATTGAGGCAAACTCGCTTTGGCTTTCTCCTTCCCTGTCTCCTCTTCCCACTTCCTCCTCGTCCTTCTCTTGATCACCCCTCAAATAGGCAGCCTGTGCCGAGGCCCTGGAGGCACCCAAACCAGGGCAGATGGTGTCAGAGGGACCTCGGGCAACAGATGCTCAGGAAGGAAGTCTCGACGCACATAGCTAGATGGCACAGCCACGGGACACTGCATCAGTCAGTGTTCTCTGGAGAAACAACCAACGGGATCTATCTACCCATCCATCCATCCATCCATCCATCTATCCATCTATCTATGTATCCATCCATCTATCCCTCTATCTATCCATCTATCTATGCATCTATCTATCTATGCATCCATCTACCTATGCATCCATCTATCCATCTATGTGTCCATCTATCTAGCCATTTATCCATCCATCCATCCATCCATCTCTCTATCTATGCATCTATCTATCTATCCATCTATCTATCAAGTTATTATGAAGAATTGGCTCATGTGACTATGGAGGCTGCCAAGTCTACTATGCAGGGTGGGCCAGCAAGCTGGAGACCTAGGGAGTACTGATATTCCAGTTCGAAGGTCATCAGCTAGAAAATTCTCCTTTACTTGGGGGAAGGTCTGCCTTTTTGTTCTACTCAGGCCTTTAACTGATTGGATGAGGCCCACCCACCTTGGGGAGGGCCATGTGCTGTACTCACTTTACTGATTCAAATGCTAACCCATCCAAAAACACACTCATGGACACACCCAGAAAAATGTTCAACCAAATATCTGGGCACCCCATGGCCAGTCAAGTTGACACATAAAATTCACCATCACAGATGCCATTGTTGGTGCTACATGAGGCGGTACACATCCCATTCTATACCATCATGACGATGGTGCCTCTCACCTGTGCTGAGCTGGAATGAGGAGCATGTGCCATGGAAGCACTGGCTATGAAATAACTCAATGCCTGAAGGGCCAGGGCTCTGCCGAATTAGAGGTCGCTGCCCTGGGGATGGGAGTCAGTGGGTAAAGTCTTACCCTTCTTGACCTCTAGCCAGAAGACTCTAAGACTCCTTGTCCCGTGTGTGTCAGAGGCCCCTGAGGATCGAAGCCCAGGTGCTCTCTGCATCCTCCGACCTCTTGTCCACATCCTTCCCTCCTTCACTGTCCCTCCTGGTACTACCCCTGTAAGCCACTGGCACCCAAGCCGTGGGCTTGGGATCTGCTTCTAGGGGAAACCCAAACTAGGATAAGTATCTTATTGACTTTATGTTTCATGTTATACACCACACTGGTAAAACGTTTTCTAATGTTGCTTAATTTTTCCACCATATATGTTTATAAACTAGTTTTCCTGCTTTGCATCTTTAATTTTTAGCATTTGACTATATTTCTCCCTAACAAGTAGGACATTGTCTCATAAAATAACATAAAGTAGATACAGTGAGTTGCACAGAACTGCTCCTTACTGTATTCTTCACTCAAGATGTGGTCCCACTCAGTGAGAGTGATTCTACAGAAAGCGATTACTACACTCTATGTAAATGGCCATTTGTGTGACCAGTTTAAGGCTGGGGTGGATTTTGCCTTTTATTTTAGATTTTGATATTTTTGTAGTGACCCAACACAAGCTGAGTCAGCACCGTTCAGCTGAGCTTTGGTAGTTACTGGTGTGTAGCTGAGTTGGTGGGTGTTCGGCCAATGACAACCTGGAATGCAGCTCCCAGGCATTCACAAGCAACCAAGCTGTGTGAAGCTGACATCCTCTCATGGGAAAGGAGGGGACGGAGGGACACAGGCTTGCACTGAAAGCCACTTTATACCCTTTTGAGGCGAGTCAAAGGGGCAGCCACAGACAGGGCCAAAATTCTCCTTAGACATCTTAATCAGCTCTAACCCCATAGACCAGTGAGTGGTGGCCCAGACTGTACTCCATAGCACGTGTCCTCTGTAATGGGAATTTGGAAACATGTTTAGGAAAGTCTAACCAAATGCCGCCTTGGATACTAAAACAGCTCAATTAAGCACCTAAAAATATCTATCTCTGAGCAATGTTACTTTCTAGAATCCCTTCCAAATAAACTTTTTTGAAATTAATGTATATCCAAGGTAGAAGAGCATGCTATAAAGCATTTCAAAGTCTGGGCTTCTCCCAAACTTCTCCCAAAAAAGACCAGCTGTAAGAGTTGGCCTGTGCACCTCCATCCTGATGGTAGTTGGCCGCATGTTCGCTGATCTCCCAAGGCCACTGCCTAGAGCTGGCTTCCTCAGAACACTGCCTTGAGTCAATGTGAATCTTGTTCACTAGCCTGTAAGTGCCAGACCTAATTTAGTAGAATTTGAAATTGTAAGGACTGTATTCTAAATTATTTCTCCAATTCAGTAGTAAGGGGAGTAACTAGGAATCCCAGAGGGGGATGACACCCTTCCTTGGAAAAGCCTCTGGGTACAAATCTTGCCTTAGCTGTTAACTGCTCTACTGTTTCCTGGAAGGCTTACAGGGAGGCAAGAGAAAGCGGGCAAGGTGTGTCGTCCTGGAGTAGCATAGCCAGGCTTTGAGCTGGCCATCTGACCACTACAATGATGTGACGGGATGCAGGTAGAGAGAGAGAGTGTTTAGCAGATAGTAGCTATTATCACTGAGTATACTGCCCTCATAATCCAGAATTCATACTGCTATTTGAATTATTTTGTGTTTGTGTTTGGAAAGAAAATTTTAACCACTTAACTCAAAGCTGGAAGCAAATGCAATTAATGATTGCAAGAGAAGTACTCTGGAAGAAGGCAGGGGAAGAGGACTTAAGCCTTTCATTATTTTTGATAGCTTTGTATGGTTGCCAGCCTTCGTCATTAAATGGATTAATATACGTGACCGGCACATAGTAAGTTCCCTATAGGTGGTTGCTAATGATGCTATTTTAAACTGCCAGGGGAAGTCACAGCTGGCCAACCGGGAGAGCAATCAGGACTGTGGACGGAGTAAATAGAAATCCGTGTCCTTCTTTAAGGAAGAGGCTCCATTCCTTCCTTGGCATGCAAATGAATAAATGTAATCAGCGGCTTGAAGAAGCTTGCGCAGCAGGCGGCAATTCATGTCTGAGTTCTTTGGCTGGGCCTGTGCGGTGCGCGTTCTCCTCCGGGTCTCCGGCGGCGCAGCCGAGCGCCCTGTCCTGGTTGGGCGGTTCTCATGTTCCTTCCCGATCCTGGGCGCAGACACCTTTCCTGACCTTCCTCCCCCAGGGTTTGCAACGTCACCATTTATGTGCAGCGGAGTCGTGCAGGGCTCCGGGCCGGCGCCCCGCGGGCCGAGCCGCCCCTGGCCGCCCGGGGAGGTCACCGGCGCGCCGCCCGCCTCCCGGCTGGGGCGCACGCACGCCCGCCGCGCCGCCCGTCCCCCAGGGCTCCGGCAGCCTCGGGAAAATCAATTCCTCCCCGAATTGGACCCATTTGGTTACAGATTTAATTATCATCTGTGTTCCGTAATTATTGGCTTGCAAGGTAGCGAAGAGAAACAAACGTCTCGTTTTCAGCATCCTCCCACCCCCTTAAATAAAACTGGCAAAAATAAAAAGAGCATTCTGGGAAGCGCTTAATAATTCAAACATTCACGAAGTGAAAATACAAACAAAGGGTTCGGAGCCCCCAGGCGGGGCGCAGGGCGCGGGCTGCAGGTGAGCGCAGGTGCGCGCGGCCCTGCTCGGCCCCGCACAGCTCGGCCGGGCCCGGCCTGGCGCGGAGGCGGCGCGGGGCGCGGGGCGCGGGGCGCGGGCCGGCGGGCGGCCGCGTCTTTCTTCTCCTGGCGGTGATGTCATTGGGCGAAGGCGGCCGAGGCCGGGGGGCGGCGGCGGGGGCGGCGCCGGCGCCCGCAGGTTCCTGAGGCTCTAATGAAAAGGCGCTTGACAGCGGGCCAGGACGCACGCGAGGCAGCGCGAGCCGGGCCGGACCTGCTGGGCCGCGGAGCCAATCGCCGGCGCGGCCCCTCCATGGGCGAGGGGGCGGCGGGGGCGGCGGGGGCCGCGGGGGCCGGCGCTCCGAGGTGAACGGCGCGGCGCCCGCCCTGCCGCCCAGCCGCAGCGATGAATTCCGCGGAGCAGACCGTTACGTGGCTCATCACCCTGGGGGTGCTCGAGTCGCCCAAGAAAACCATCTCGGACCCGGAGGGCTTTCTGCAGGCGTCGCTGAAGGATGGGGTGGTGCTCTGCAGGCTGCTGGAGCGCCTGCTGCCCGGGACCATAGAGAAAGTAAGTGCGGCCGCGGCCCCCGCCCGCGCCCCCGCCCCGGCCCGCTGCGGCCCGCCGCGCGCGGAGCACCTGGTGCGGCGCCGGGCTCCGGGCGGCCGCGCGCCCTCCTTTGTGCGCGGACCCGGCGGCGCGGGGCCGGTGGCGGGAGCTCCGGGGGCGCCATTGTGTGCGGGGCGGGGGAAGGGGGCGGGGGGCCGTCCCGGGAGGGGGGAGGGGGCCGCCGGGGAAGGGGAGAGGAGCCGTCCCGGGAGGGGCGGCCGGGCGCGTCCCCGCGGGTCGCGGTAAGGAGAGTTCCCCTCGCAGAGGAGACAGGGTTTCTGCTCCGCCCTGAGGTTAAGTTGCTCCTCCGCGTTGGGAGGTCGGCCGGCTCCCTCGCCGTGACCTGATCGGAAAACCTGCTTCCAACACCATGCGATTCACTCCGCTGGCTTTGTTTGAACAATTTTTGTCAGTGGCATGCGTGAGAGTTTCACCCTTCCTCTGTGCAGTCGACCAATTGTGCATTTTTAAAGATGCATCGTCAGTAGCCGAGGCTGGGCTGTGAAATGATTGACCACTTTCCCCACGAAGGAATTCCTCGTGGACCCAAGCCAGGAGGGTGGCACACACAAGGTTTAAGCGCCCTGCCATTCTTCCACGCTCGTTTGCAATTCCAGATTGCATTTCCAGGTTCGAACCTGATTCGGGGCAGAATCCTCAGTCCTGCAGACACTGCCGCTCTCCCTCCTGACTGACGATTCCCCAGGGCTGGGGAGTGAACCTTGACCCGAATCTCTGGGAGTGATTAAAGTTTGTTTTCATCTCCCGCGAGCTGAGCCAGGGCCAGGGGACAGGAAAGCCTTTAAACAGATGGCTCCCTATATGTCAAAAATACTAAAATCTTATCCCAACATTTTTTTTTTTGCCAGTATATGATGTTAAGATCAACAGTTCCTTAAAAGGTGTTAAATATAGAAATTGAAGTGCACCGTCATAAGGAAGAACTGCTTCATTTTTAAAATGGGGTGTATTGACCCCAATGCGGGAAGACAACTTGTTAATGAAATACTACTTAAGGGACTTGAAAAAGTAAAATGTTTAGTCTTATTAATAAGTTTGTACATGTTCTGGTGCTACGTTTAAAATTAGGTCAGAAAACATTTTATTTAGTCTGAATTTTGCTTGCATGCCAGTTTTAGGCATTTTTCTTACTTGGAACATATTTATGAAAACAGAATCCGAATTTTAGAATAATTAGCTGCCTTCCTGTCATGAAATAAAAATGTTGCTGGTAGATGAACCTGATGTCATAATAAAATTATGATTTAAGACAGGACTAAGGAGCAGAATCTAACTTTCAAGGCGCTCAAAATACTTTGTTGTCATCTGGATGTCGGTACCTCTGGTAATAAAAGACAGATGTTGAAAAGCGTTGAAATGCATGCTAAGTTTACCAAAATAGGCTTAAATAAAATACTTTTCCATTTCTAAGAGCAAAGCTTTAAGAAACTTCATAGGCTGTGTTGATAAAAAACAAGTACCGTCAAAGCATATGTTATTTGGCATATTAACTTCATTAATACTGATCGGCAGACTTCAATAATGATTTTCTTTTAAATTCTAGCAAGATTTTCTTAGAAAATTGTAGCATTCCTTTCATCTCTAAAACAACAAAGAGAAGAATGAATAAAATGTTTAGCTTGCAGAAGCCAAGTTGAAACCGCCCAACATATTCTGAAACTCGAGTCACTTGGAGATCTCTTAGTTTGAGGCTGGTCTGTTATTTGCCTCGAGCCCTAATAGGTTTATTCAAAACTGACTGTATCACAATGAAAGCTTACCCTCACAGCAGCAAATTATAGACAGTTACTGATTCTCTGTGGTTCAAAGGTAGGTTTTTGGAGTAAAATATTAGCCATTCTCTGCCTCTAAAATCTCTGGGTTTTAGAAGTTTCAGGAGTTTCTTCTATTTCCTGGGAATAGTTATTTATTTGAGCTTTTCGATGTTTGCATGCATACCAAATAATATATGCCACAAAGCACACATGTTAAATAACTTTTACTTAAATGTGGGAATGTGAGTCTGGGGATGTATTTCCTTAAAAAGGAATATTTGGAAACTTAATATTTGCGTGGAATTGAAAAGGCCTTAACTTGACCAGTCTGCCACGTGAGTGCAGTGACAACCAGAGCACAGTGTAAGCTGCCCCCAAGGTAACGTTGCAGATTCACAACTTGAAGTTAACCATGTTATTAGGGGTAAGCACAAAATTGAGAAAAGTTGCTGGAGTGGCTCTGGTTTCCCATATGTCTTTTATTAAGGAATCATGTGCTAATGTGTTTCTTCCATTATGTTCATTTGTTCTGTTTTAGAGCCGGGAATCGGTGCAGGGAGCAGGGGTGCATTCACTGAGTGTCGGATTCTTCTGCTCATTTAAAGAAAACATTACGTCCAGGTTCTTGTTTATGAAGTTCTACTGCTTTTCTTCTAAGGTGGAAGGTTAGACAGTGAGAAGAAGGAATTATGGACTTTACGTGAGCAGTTCAGAAAAAAGACCCTTTTCTTTCTTCCCACCAAAGTTCTCTGCTGTAGGGGAGAGGAAAATGGCATTTAAACGTTTCCCCATTCTTTGTTTCTGAAGATCTTGCACTTCAATTTTCCCCCACAAGGGCCAGAATGTTTGGCTGGTCTCCCCACATTCTCGGTTTCCCTCACGCCTCTCCTGATCAGAAACACTCTTCTCATAAATGCACACTTTAAACATCCCTAGGTTATTTAGTCAAAGGAGGTGAACTCAAGATAGACAAATCTGAGAGGATAGAAAATTACTATGTGATTAATTTTCAAATCACAGAAATCATGAAATGCTCTTTTAATTTCATTTGTGAATGCAGCAGATGAAGTTGCTTAATTCACCGTGAAAAACTCAAGAAACTTGGTTCTCTCTCTCTCTGTCTCTCTCTCTCTCTCTCTCTCTCTCTCTCTCTCTCTCTATCTCTCTCTCTCCCGCCCCGCCCAACCCTCGGTGTCCCAGGAGACAGAAAGAACACGGAGAACCTCTGCATGTAATCCATGTGTTGTGCTCCTTAGGAGACCGTGTCTTGATATTTGTGGCATGTAACCGAAAGTCAGATGCTACCCTCTGGTCTTGCTGGATGTCCTGGCTGTGTGGGTACATTTGTCTCTCAGTTATGGAGGCCAAAAGTCTGAAATCAAGGTGTGGGCAGGGCCATGCACCCTCTGAAGGTGCTAGGGAAGGATCTGTCCCAGGCCTAAGGCTCGCAGCAGCCCAACTCTAATCTTCATGTGACGTCCCCCTGTGGTATCTTCTCTGTGTTCAAATTCCCCGTTTGCACCAGCCATATTGGGCCCACCCTACTCCAGTGTGACTCATCTTAATCAATTACATCTGCAATGGCCTTATTTCCAAATACGGTCACATTCCGAGGTCCTGGGGTTAGTACTTCAATATATGAATGTTGGGGGAGGACAATTCAGCCATAATAGGATGCGTGATAAATTTGAACCAAATTAGCTTGTTAACTACTTAACCTGCCTGCATGATGCCAGGTACTAGGGGAGATTAAAAAAACTAAATAACAAGTTCTTAGGGGTTTTAGTACAGGAGAAAACATTGCTTTGAAAACAAGAACAAGGCCGGGCGAGGTGGCTCACGCCTGTAATCCTAGCACTCTGGAAGGCCGAGGAAAGAGGATCACTTGAGCTTGAGCTCAGGAGTTCAAGACCAGCCTGAGCAAGAGTGAGACCCCCAACTCTACTAAAAATAGAAAAAATTAGCTGGTTGTGGTGGCACATGCCTGTAGTCCCAGCTACTCGGGAGGTTGAGGCAGGAGGATCCCTCGAGCCCAGGAGTTTCAGGTTGCTGTGAGCTAGGCTGATGCCACTGCACTCCAGCCTGGGCAACAGAGTGAGACTCTGTCTCAAAAAATAAATAAATAAAAATAAAAACAAGAACAATATTAGGCAGAAGGAAATCAAGTCATGTCAGATATGGCTTAAAAGGAACAAAGGAATCAAGGAGCTAAAGGAGACCATCGATTTCCCTGACATGTGAATCAGAATATGGTTTGCATTTCCCCAGACTGTAATCTGGCAGCCCGAGGTGACGTTCCGCAGGCTGCAGATATCAGCAACTCTGATAGACCTTTTTCCCAGTTGGCTCAAGACTCACCTTCTTTTCGGTCTCTGGGTTCTGGGGCTGGCTAGGGGTTGGGTGGGAAGGAGAGTGAGTTCCCCATGGCACTTGGGCAGAAGTTATATGTGCCCGCTGCTAGAAACCTGCCTTTCCATTAGGCCCTTCGGCCCTAAGAAAGGTGTGGTCAGTGATGACTGGTGGTGACAGGAGCAGTTCTCTCTCAGGCCTGTGCGGCAGGTGTTAGTAAAGCCTTGCTCACTGGTTGACACGTCACTCGTGGAGAAAAGTTACAAAGTGGTATCTCCAGACTGTGCTTTTAAGGAGACTTCTTTGGTTATATCAAGTTGCTTCTAACTAAACTACTCTGATTAAGGCTTCAGAATAGTGAATTTTGCATTTACTTTTGAAGCATGTGACTTTATAGTCCTGTCTCAGCCTTGAACCAGTGAGAATCTTGTTTTGGGTTTCAGGCCTAGAGAAGAGGTAGCTTTAACTGCATTTCTGGCTCATTAAAAATAAAGCAAACAAACTTAAATTCAATTCAAATCAGGAACACCTGAGAGCCAGACTAGGAACTAGTGTTTATGTTGGCATCGTACGTGCACATGAGTGTGCACACACACACACACAGGTGTGTACACACATCAACACATGGATACACATACGCATGCACACAAACACACATGTGCACATACCCCCACTTGGGTCTGGGGGTAAGGATCACCACTGGATGGCGTTTCCTCAGGGGCAGCTGTTCTGTGAGCTGTGCTGCCCCAGGGAGAGGCCCTGGTTCTATTAATAGAAATAACTCCGGAATCCGCCTGCTCTCTCCCTTTCTTTAGGCACTGTCTGCCTTTACATACATATCTTTTAAAGAAAAAGAAAACGTCTGCCCAGAGGTGCAGGCGCTGTGCTGTGTCCTGGGATGCCCATTTTGCGGGTGGAGACCCTGGGGCCTGGCAGTATGCCTGGCCCCAATCACCAGCTGGCACATGACAGTGGTAGATTCTAATCCAGGCCTGTGACCTTCCCCAAGATGACAAAACTGCTTCTGCCACCTGTGCTGAGTCTAGGGCAAGATTGGTAGCTGCTGCCTTCAGGAACTTACAAACCAGATCAGGAAACCAGACAGGCAGACAAGGTGACTGCACCATGTGTCATAGGTGACAGTTCCACGCAGGTTGCAGGAAGGAGGAGGATGGAGGGGGAGTCATCTAGAGGTGTTCTGGCTGCCCAGGACATCTGAAAGAAGCTCTGTCCTGGGGGTGGACGTGGATCCAAAGGCGCCTAGGGGGAGGCCACCTTGCCCTGAGGAGCACTGTCCTCACAGGAGGGGCCTCCTCTGAAAGCACCTGCTGTCCCTCGGCCGTGCCCTTCTCCTCGTGCAGGATGCGAGCGACACTCGCCCATGCCATCCCATAACTCACTGCGATACCTGGGGCTTCCCCACTGTTAGGGTTCCATTTATACCAAGATTTAGAACAATGCGCGTACATACGCACACACACTTTTAAAATTAAGGGACTATATAGATAATATTTAATGAATGTCTCTCCTTTCAGAGGCAATTGATCACTATAAAATACAACAAAGGAGTGGGGGCCTTGGGGTGGGCGGGCAGAGCTGCTTGTTCCTGTTTTGCAGGAGTGTTTAGCCTTTCGGATTGGAGTTTCACACGGGCTGCAGATCTGCCGTGTGTCTGTCCCTGGGTGGAGGATGGCAAAGGTGCATGCTTCTTCTGGGCACACAGCTCTGCCATGTGCAACGCCAGGGGCTGGTCCCTGCCCAAGACACTGTAAGATTTGGCCCTTGTATGTGCTTCGGAGTCAAGCAGAACTGGCTTCGCTGCGGCAGCCACTTGCTGTGTGACTTCAGACAGCCTGCCTAACTCCTCTGAGTCTGAATTTCCTCCTCCTAAAAATGAGATGAATGGTACCAGCTGGTAAGAGTGGCCTATTGGGGCAGTAAGGTTGTTCCAGGGTAGTGAGCGGATGTGCTGGGCACAAAATAATTCCTTGGTACATGGTATTTACTATTTTGTTGGTTGACACTGAAAACTTTCCCCATCGTGTCCAGAAAACTCTAAGCCAAGATTTGAACCTGAGAGGCACCCAAATCCAGGAATACTGCTTTATTCTCACAACAGGGCAGACTCTTACAACTTTAGGGGGCTGGTGGTCCCTCCCGTCTCACCCAGGACAGACCACCATTGTCTGGGTTGGTGGAACCGCTGTGCTTAGCACCAGGTCCCGGCACAGCTGCTGGGCGCAGGCACGCAGCCGGAGGGCTGAGCTGGTGGAGATTCAGGTTTCACTTGTCTAAGGTTTCATGTGTGAGAGGCCAGGAGTCACAGATGGGAAGTGGGGGCCCTGCCAGCCCCACCCAGGTCTGCAGAGAGAGGGCCCTGTGCTCGCTCCAACTTCTCACTTTTCCCCTCCTTCCTCGGTTCTCCCAAGGTAGATTAGAATTTATTTCTCGACATTTTTCTATTCTAACTTTAGCTCTGAACTTTTAAAGTTTTATGAGCCAGATTGGTAGCTGTCAGCCCCATTTTTGAAGGACAGTCCTGTGTCGGGGGACCTAAAGGACCAGGGGATGGGGGGTTCAAGTGTAATGTGTATAAAATTCATTTCAAACACATTTATTTAAATTCGCTTAAATCTAAGCAACATTTTTAGCAGGTTCCTATTGTGTGCCTGCTACTGAACT
This sequence comes from Indri indri, assembly GCA_004363605.1. NCBI lineage: Eukaryota > Metazoa > Chordata > Mammalia > Primates > Indriidae > Indri > Indri indri. Next base: position 16,917 of record RJWJ010017105.1, read on the forward strand.
ACATCATACACACGGAAACACGCACACGTATTCTGTACCACTTTTTCAGGCAGGTCAGAGGAGAAATGCTGGGGTTTTAGGTCTAAAGTATTTGTGAGTCCTCAGCTTGAAGACACATAGAGGTCAACCAGTCCATACTCCTTGTTTTATAGATGGGTTAACAGAGGCACTTATGTATGGTTGTGTAAGTTGTGCACTGCACAGTCTTGGGAGAACCATTTACACTGTAGTCTAAGTGAATGGTGCTCCCAGGATTATGCTGGAAGGTGGCCCTGGGGTAATGATGCATAGAAGTCAGCTTCCTAGGACACAAAGTAGAGCAGAGGAGGGTTGTGGTAGATTACAGAAATGGTCCTAATTCTCTAACCCCCCGTGCCTCCCCCCCTGCCCCCCCCCCCCGTAGTCACACCCCTTGCAAAGTGACCTGTAGCTCCTCCATCAAGAGGTGGAGTCTTTTTCCTTACTTCCTGAATCTGAGCTGGCCTTGACTTGTTTTGGCCAATGGGATGTGGCAGAAGTGACTGGTGCCAGTTCCTAGCCTAGGACTCAGGGGGCCTTGCACATTTCTGCACTCTCTCAGACCCTGCCTTGCCACGCGGACAGGCCCAGGGCTGGGAGGCTGGGTGTGTGGGGCCCCATGGAGGAGAACTCAGTCGTCCCTGCCCAGGCCATCCTGCACCTGTCTGCAGCCGGCCAGCCTCACACACTGGAGAGAGCCCGGCCAGGGGTGGCACAGCTGTGTGAGCAAGACTGACTGTCATCTGCCACTGAGGTTTCGTGGTTTGCTGTGTGGCATTACTGTGGTCACAGATAACGTGTGTGTGTGTGTGTGTGTGTGTGTGTGTGTGTGTGTGTATTTATGCACCATTCTTAACCAGGGAACCAGGAATATGCATAAATAAACTCAATCCCAAACCATTGCTTACACGTTTACTTAAAATACTCTCTATATCCCTTATTTCTAAAAAAAAAATGTGTGTTATTTCTTTGATAATTTCTTCTCCAGTATTTTCTCTATTTTCCTTATTTAGAAGTCTCATTAATACTGAGCAGAGATCATGTCTGTTGAGTGCGCACAATATGCCAGGCGCTGCTCTAAGCACCGTGTGCAGTGACTGGTTTCGTCCTCACCGCAGCCCCGCGGGAGGCACCGCCTCGTCTCCTCCGTTCGCAGGATGAGAAGGAGGCGCAGGGAGGCGAGGCCCCGGCTCCCTCCTTGACGGGTGGACGCTCCCCGTGGTCCCTGGGCCTCGTGGACGGAGCCTTGGATTCGCTGACCTCTACTCGTACCTTCCTTCTGCTTTCTAAAGACATTTCCTTAACTTTATCTCCTAACTTTGCTTATGAATTTTTTATTTTGCCTCAATTCTAGCTATTATTTGTTTTTAGTTTCTAAAGGCTCTTTTTTCTGTAATCTGGTTTCTTTTTCTTTCTTCTTGTCCCTCTTTCTCCTTCTCTCCCTCCCTCTCTCTCCTTCTTCCCCTCTCTTCTTTCCTTTCTCCCTTTCTCCCCTGCTAATAAATATTGTCCTGCTCTTGCTTCTGGGGCAGTTCCTTCCCCTACTGTGGACCGTCACTAGTTTCCTTGGAGGATTTTTTCTTCCCTGCATTTGTTGTCTCTGCTTCCTCTGAGTTCCCTTCTGGAATTCGTTTTCCGTGCTGGAGACTTGACTCAAATATTTAATACTTGATGATCTTTAAAGAGCGAGGCCCTCAGATGACGAGGAAATGTGGCGTCTGCTGGGCCCAGGGGACAGTGGTGGTCAGGCGACGCCCAGGAGTCTGGATCTGCTGGTCTTTTCTCAGGCCGTCAGCCCCTACAGACGGACACCCTCCGGCCTCTGCCTGGTGGAGCAGTTTCCGCGTGGCACCCACCCTGCCTCACCTCACTTTGCACCCCTGCTCGCCCCAGGTTCTGGCCCCTTAGGGTCAGTTTTCCCCAGAGGATAACCCTCAGACTCCTGCAGGGCTGGCAAGAGGGGTGGCAGCCTGTGGTGGGGCTGGGCCTGAGGGCCTGCGTCTCACACTGAGGCCAACAGTGACCTGTCTCGGCCTCTGCTGCCCTCCCGCCTGCAGCCACTGCCTGGAAGCACCTTCCCAGTCTCTGCTGAAGCCACTTCCATCCTTCCACCTGCCTCTTGACTCCTAACAGTGGCTTGGGGTTTAGATGTCTTCCAGTGCTATTAGCGATAATCCTGTGTTTCTTGTTCTCCTGGATGCTTTGGGGGCATATTTTAAGAGAAGCGAGGCTGAAATAATTTTACTTTACTGTTTTGGGACTGGAGTCTTTATATCATTAGAAAAAGAGAGAGAGAGAGAGAGAATGAATATCCATGTCCTACTTCCATGCAGTTCTGATGTCTTTTCTTGGTGTGAGTACTTTAATGTTACAGTTATTTAAAGTGTTCTTTTCCCTGTTGCTAGGTGTTTTGTGCATAACTTTATTATTAATATTGTAATTGGAGCAGTTTTTAAAAAGGGACTGATAATATTCCTATCTTTTCTCTAAGGAAGTTTTATGTATTATAATTCAGAACCCCCAAAAAGTGTATATAAAAGCAATTTAAGCCTCTTCCAGTTTATTAAATTGCTGGTCTAGAGTGAGAATCCGCAGTTGCACATTTGTTTCCAATTTGTGTAGTGTCTTGCTGGGAAGTCTTGCTCTGACAATATGATTTTTGTTAGTGATGCCTTCTTTTGGATTATTTGTAAATACCGTGGCCCGAGATGGCCTTTCTCCCTCAATTCTGAGTGTTTCACTACTAAGTTCCTGTGGGAAGACATTTTCCCACCAATTTCCTGTCCTTAAAGTAGTTTAGGTTTATAAGAGGCTTTTAAGTGCCCATTTGTAGTTAGTGAATTTTTCAGAAGTCTTTTGTTAGGAACACAGATTTTCTGAAAAAGCCTATTGCTTTCTGAACACGTGCCAAAAGATTATAATTTTGGCATTCCCTTTAAGGAGGAATGTTATAGTGGTTTTGGCAGAAAATTTGGAGTTTCAGAAGAATATTCCTAGTTCTAATTGCTTCTGTCACTTTCTCTCCAGGAGGAGTAAGAAACCCACCTGAATATAAGAAATCTTAGTGCAGGCCTTTATTTTCCTTGAGAGATCTCATTGTGGTTTTTCTGTGGTGCTGAAGAAATTGCCTTGTTTAGGACCTGTGTTTGTGTAATTAATCTCATAACACACTGGTGCTGGGAGCAGATTTCTTATAATGGAAACACATTTTCTGGTTATAGTTGCTCTTATTTGTTAATGCATTTTTGTTTCTTTTGAAAACAGACTCTATAAATAGAATGTGGTCAAAGGTTAAACTTCCACCGGAAGTTAATATGCCACCGGAGCCATATTTCTATGTGACAAAAAACTAGAATTGAGCGTCTTTCAGACTGTATCAGTCGATGACAAATAGAGGGGAATGAGGGTTCATTTATCCTGCCTCTGACAAAGCACATTTACTGAGATTGAACCTGAGTAATTGCCATGTCAGCCATCCAAGGTTGGCTCTTCAAATAAATAACTGTGGGTCTGGAGCACTGTGAGTCTTATGAATTGTCAAAATGATGTTCTGGGAGTGATATTCTATGTGGACTCACCGTGTACACAGTTAAGCCTTTTGCTGTCTGTGATGGAGCTTCTACCTTAAGAAACTAGGAAAATAAGAGCAAATTAAACTCAAGTAGTAAGAGAAAGGGAATAATAAAGAACAGAATGGAAATCAATGAAATAAAAAACAGAAAATTACTGCAGAAAATCAACAAAACCAAAAACTGGTTCTTTGAGAAGAATCAATAAAATTAATAAACCTGTTGCCAGACTGATCAGGAAAAAAAGGAGAGAAGACACCTTTGACCAAGATGAGGAATCACCACAGATCCTACGGATATTAAAAAGATAATAAGTGGATATTATAAACATTTTATGCCAATAAATTCTACAGCTTAGATGAAATGGACAACTTCCTTGGAAGACACAAACTACAAAAGCTCACGCAAGAAGAAGCGGATAACCTCAATAACCCTAAATCTATTACAAAAATAAATTTCTAGATAAAAAGCTTCCCATAAAAAGAAAAATGCCAGGGCAGATAGCATCACTGGTGAATTTTACTAAAAATTTGAGGAAAAAATGATACTAATTCTACTCAAATTCTTCTAGAAAATTGAAACTGAAAGAATACTTTCCAACTCATTCTATGCAGTAAGCATTGTCCTGCTAACAAAACTTGACAAAGACATTATGAGAAAAGACGATAGGCCAATAACTCTCATGAATGTAGACATAAGCCTTCAAAACATTTAGCAAATCAATTTCAATGGTCCATGTAGAAAATTGGATGGAATCTACAAAATAGCTGCTAGAATTAATAAGTGAGTTTAGCAAAATTGAAGGATATAAGATTAATACACAAAATCAATTATATTTGTATATATTAGCAACAAATGATCAGAAATTGAAATTAAAAATACCATTTACAAAGCAAAAGAAAGAAAAAGACAGCAAAGAGAAATGCTTAGGGATAAATCTGCAAGATAGGAAAGAAGTATACATTCTAAAACAAGATGTTGCTGAGTGAAATTAAAGACCTAAATAAATGGAGAGATACGTAGTGTTCTGAATCAGAAGTCTTGCTTATTGTTAAGATGTCAGTTCTCTTCACATTGATCTATAGGTTTAACACAATCACAACCAAAATCCCAGAAGGTTTTTTTTTTTTTGTAGAAATTGATGAGTGATTCTAAGGAGTCCACGGAAATGCAAAGGACCTAGAATAGCCAAAACAATTTTAAAAAGGAAGAAGAAAGTTGGAGGGCTTGATTTCAAGCCTTTTCATAAAGCTGCAATAATCAAGGCAGCATGGTATTGGCATAAAGATAAATAGATCAACAGAATGGAACAGAGTCCAGAATTAGACCCGCAAATACACAGACAGCTGATTTTCAACAGAGGTGCAAAGTCAATTCATTGTTAAGAGGATGCTCTCTTCAATAAATAATACTGAAACAGGTAGATATCCATACTTTAAAAAATGAACTTTGATCTTTACTTCTCAGAGTATACAAAAATTAACTTAAAATGAATCATAGATCCAAATGTAAAACCTAAAACTAAAAAACTTCTAGAAGAAAAGATAAGGGAAAACATTTGTGACTTTGGGCTCAGCAAAGATTTCTTAGATATGACATCAAAACCATGATCCATGCAAGAAAGAGTTGATAAATTGGACTTAAAATGAAAAACTTCTCTACTTTGAAAGACACCATTAAGAGAATGAAAGGGTAATCCATTGATTGAGAGAAAACATTTGCAAATCATATCTGTTTAAGGATTTGTATGTAGAATGTATAGAGAACTCTCAAAACTCAATAAAGAAACAAGCAACCTAATTTTTAAAATGGGCAAATGGTTTGATATGGACACTTCACCAAAAAGGCATACAGATGACATGTAAGCACTTGAAAGGAAGCTTAACATTATTGGTAATTAGGGAAATGTAAATTAATACCACAATGAGATAGATACTACTACACACCTATTATAATGGCTAAAGGTTAAAAGAGTCAGCAGACTGGGCATGGTGGCTCATGCCTGTAATCCCAGCAGTTTGGGAAGTCTAGGTAGGAGGATTGCTTGAGGCCAGGAGTTTGAAACTAGCCTAGGCAAAACATAGTGAGACCCTGTTTAAAAAAGAAAAATTACAAAAAAAAAAATCAGGAGTGGTGGCATGTATCTGTAGTCTCAGCTACCTGGGAGGCTAGGGCAGCAGGATCGCTTGAGCCCAGGAGTTTGAGGTCGCAGTGAGCTATGATAATGCCGCTGCACTCCAGCCTGGGTGACATTGCCAGACCCTGTCTCTAAAAATAAAAAATAAGTTAGTAAGTAAGTAAGTAAATAAATAAGAGTGATTGTACCAAGTGTCAGCAAGTATGTGAAGGAACTCGAACTGTCATACACTGATGGTGGGAATGTACGATTGTCACAACTGCTTCAGAAAACAGTTTGTCAGTTTCTTAAAATATTAAACATATATCTACTGAATGTTTTAGCCATTCCATTTCTAGGTGTGTGCCCAAGAAAACGGACATGACATGTATATTCCAAGTCTTGCATGCAAATGTTCATAGTAGCTTTATTTTTAATAGCCACAAACTATTAAAGACATGTAGGAAACAACCCAGATGTTTTTCAGTTGGTGAATGGATAAACAAATTGTGATATATCTACATAATGGAATACCACTCAGCAATGAAAAAGAATGGTCTATTACATGGATGAACCTCAAAATTATGCTGAATAAAAGAAGCTAGACAAGAAGGTACATGCTGTGTAATCCACTTATGTAAACTTTCTAGTGACAGAAAGTGAAGCAGTGCTTGCTTGAGGCCATGGGGGGCGTGGAAGTGATTGCAAAGTAGCTACTTCTGGGTGAAGGGTAGGGTCCTTACTCTGGATTCCTGTGACGGTTTCCTTAGGGTGCACACACATATGTCAAAATTTACCAGATTGCACACTTCAAATGTTAGCAGTTTGTTGTATGTCAGTGATGCCGCAATACATGCTATGCGACTGTCTTCCCCATGTGTAACTGCATTTTCCTTGTGTGAAATGGAGCTTTCGTTCACTTTGCTGTCTCTCCCCTACTTTTGAATCTAATTGTGAATCTAGAAAAACGTGCAGAATTTTATTGTACAAAGGTAAATAGTGTACTTACAATTTTATGGGGGGCATGATTTATTACTAGAGAGCTCATTTATCTATTTACTTGTTTATTTTCCCTTCAGATGTTTTTTCAGTGTCTACTGCATTCCAAGAACTGTGCTAGGCACTGGAGATTTAATGATTCACAAAATAGACTAACATACTCCCTAGTAGGGGAGAGTAACATTAAAGAAGTTACATGAATTGATTGTATTACAGATGAAATAAGATCTGAAGGCGCGAGAAACAGATCTCCAAATACGTGCAGCAAAGGCAGCTGGTTGAGCCTTGGCAGGTGTGCACGGGTGATGGTTTAGGGAAGGCTGTCCTCATCCTCAAGAAGTGGTATTGAGGTGAGCTCTGGCTGGAGACTGATCAGAGGAGGTGTGCACGCACTGGACGGAGGGGCCCCTGCGAGACCTGGCGTGTCGGGAGTGAGAGACGCCTGGATGGGCCAGGCAGCGTTAGGGTAATTCCAAGGTTTCTGGTGGCACAGCAGGACAGATGGGAGTGTCGCCTCTGAGGAGCCCTGGGTGAGGCCTAGGCTTGGAGCAAGGAGATGGGAATGAGTCGGTGCTGAGTGAGGAGCTGCTGGAGCTTAGAGCAGCCCAGACTGGAGCGTAAACCCGGGACTCATGGAGAGATGAGAATAGAAGCCGAGTCTCTTACGTGGAGGTGATGGTGCAGCCTGGGGAACTTGGAAATTCATAGCTGGGCAGTGCGGGTGAGCTGAGAGATGAGGAAGGGTGGTTCAAGGCCGTGAGTCAGGACAGGCGCTGGGGGCTGGAAGTCAGGGGAGGAGGGCAAGTGAGTGCCAGCCAAAAACCTTAGAGAGGGCGCTGTTAAAAACTGTTCTGGGACAGCAGGCCTGGGCAAACCCAGGTCTGTGGGCCCCCTCAGCCTCACCACCTTGCTGGTGACAGCAAGAGCCACATGCTGGAGTGACGAGGGGAGCCCAGGGAGGGAGACGTGAGCCTGGAGGGCCGAGGGAGCAGGGCGTGGGAGGTGGGGCTGTGGAGGAGACTGAGCAGGCGATTGTGATGCTCATTGGCTATCTTGAAAACTCTGTTAAGAGGAAATTGGCCTTCAACCTTACTTCTCCCAATAAAAGAGTCTCTAGAGAATGTATTCCTTCCCATAGCTTCAGGGAAACGTGGCCGTGATATTTTTTCTTTCATTTCCCTGGTGTTAAAATGTATTCTTTCCCTCACTATGGATAAGTCCTTTAGTTGAAGTCCAGTGAGCGTTGTGTTGAGCCTGAACAGTTGTCATTCTGAGAACTTCTAAGATTTTTCATCTTTATCTTATAAATGTTTTAATGACAGGTGTTTAATCTTTCCCCTTTGATTCATTTGTTAATTAATGGCTTTTAAGGTATGGATGGCGACACTACCAAAAACTGACTGCTCTCTGCTGCGTCTCTGTTTTGCAGTTGACATTTGACAGTTCAGATTTGGTATAGTTAAGGCATTTTAGGAATGTCAATGTATAAATTGTAGAAAGTTCAGGTACAAGTTGAGGATGATTTGTGTTTTAATGAATATGCATGTATCTCTCCTGGAATTTGCTTTCTCTTTCCACTTAGAAAATGCTCACAATGTGTTACACATCATGATAAATGAAGGGAGGTAACAGTAGATCAAGTGGTGTTTTTTGGGAATATGGTTCCTAAATAACTGCAATAAATGTAAGCAATGTTTTGGAGCATTATATTTCCAATTCAAGGCATTAAAACATGCACAATTCAGTTCTGTCTCCATGTGTGGGAGAAGTAAGCACATCAGTTATTTTTTTCTCCTTAATCCTCTGGGAGGATGGTGGGGAGAGAGTGTTATTAGAAGTAGGGGTGGGGATGTTGAAGAAAGGAAGAGTGAGAGTGAGATATACACACATGTATATGCATATATATACATGTACCATATACATACACATACACACATATGCATATACATACACATACATATACACACATATGTATCCACACACATGAACACACACAAATATGCATACACATATATGCACATATGCATATATACATACATGCATGTACACATATACATACACACATGCATATACATGCACACACAAATATGCATATACACACATATATGCATCTACATACACACATATACACACACACATAAAGGAGCTTATGGGCTGAAATGTCTGGGTTGGTTTGGTTTTCCTTCTCTTACAGTCAGAGCTGCTCAACATTTCCGTCTGTCGCATATAAAAATGCTGGTGACATTACCGACCTCAGAATTAGTAGCACCATTGTTTCAAGTTGCTTTCAAGTCATGGTAGTCCTTCACCTTCCTTACCTGTGGTTTAGGTGGTGATGTGGATGCTGAATGTGCTTGTGCATCAGAATTGCCAGAAGGCTGGGAAGCAGTGCTGGACTCCACCCCAGGTTTCTGACTTAGCAGGCCTGGGGCTGGGGTGAGACTCTGCATTCTTAAGAAGATGCTGTTGCCGCTGGTCCTGGGGCCACTGACTCAGCCCCCGAGCTAATAACCCAGCAGTGCCACAACCTGGGACCAGCCTCTAAGAAGACTGGAGACCAGGCTGTGCTCACTGGGTGCTTTTCCACAGGCTTCTTGCTCACCTCAGTGTGTCCCAATTCATGGTCAACAAGTCTAACTGGTGCCTTCTTAGTTCAAGACAGAGCAGACCCGAGTGCTGTGGGCTTTGGGGCATTTAAACGTGGAGGGGGAAGACTATTCAGCCATGAACAAGGATGAGATCCCGTCATTCTCAGCAACATGGACATTATGTTAAGTGAAATAAGCCAGGAACAGAAAGTTAAACACTGCATGTTTTCACTCATATGTGGAACTTTGCAACTTAGTCGCAAATTGGCCAATTGAGAATCCCCTTTTTTATTGAAGATAGAGGAAATGATGACAGTTTTGACAACACCCCACTCCCAAGTCTGGACACAGGAGAAAACACTAGATTAGGCACAGAAAGAGCTGGGTTCTGGTCAGGAGACCTGGTTCCGGTGGGCATGGAAGCCCCTTTATAGCGGCTTTGCTGAAGCGGCTTTAGTGACCATTTCTCCTCTTGGTGAATGGTGCTGGATTCATCTGACAAGGATTCCCAGGCAGCCACCATGAAGAGGCTTCAAAAAGCACTTGCAGAGTCTCTAGAAACAAATGAAAAAAGGGAACATCTCAGCAAAGAAATAAGACTTATAGAAAAGAAACACACGAGAGTTATAGAACTGAAGAATAGAGTGACTGAAATAAAACTCACTGGACGGGCTCAGAAGCAGAGTGGAGATGACAGAGGACAGTCAGTGAGCTTGAGGACCCGTTCGTGGAACGCGCCGGCTCCGAACAGAGAGAAAACATGAAAAATGGGCAGGTTGCCCAGGGTCGTACATGCTTCCTGACACTGTCAGGGGACAAAGTAGGCAGCGTGGAAACAATGACCTCAGTGCAGTTTTGGCAAGGCCCTTTTCATTCCCTTGTCTCTCTGCCTGTCCCTGCCTCTCCCTGTCTCTGTCTTTCCCTCTCTGTGTCTTTGTCTCTCCCTATCTGTGTCTCTATGTCTCCCTCTCTGTCTCTGATTCTCCCTCTGTCTCTCCGTCTTTCCTTCTGTCTCTCCCTCTCTGTTTCTCCCTATGTCTCTGTCTCTCCTCTGTCTCTGTCCCTCTCTGTGTCTCTGTTTCTCCTTCTCTGTCTCTCTCTCTCTGTCTCTCTGTCTCTATCTCTCATCTCTGAAATGTTAGAATCCTATGAGGTCTCTAGCAGCTTGCTTTGGCCTCCTGGGACATTTAGGCAGCTAATGTAAGGCCACCCTAACCCTATTAAACATGCAGGTCTTATGGACGGCTGCATAACGCTCTGGCTGACAGGAGCCCGATGTGGCCTGAGGGAGCAGGCCAGCTGGTTAGGGGGACACCGAGCCTCGGGCCAGCGATTTTCCTCCGTGATAGGGAGATGGAGCTGTAACCAGAGCTTGCTCTCCACAGCCCTTGCTGAACTGACACCCTGACACACACACAGAGGAAACTGAGCTTGGACCTGAGTGCGGGCAGTCCTGGGAGAGAGCTGGCAGCACGTGGGCAGTGGCCTTAGGCAGAACCAGTGGTAACAGGATGATCAGGCACGACAGGAAGGGGTTAAGGTTTTAAGGTAAAACCAAGGGAACCTTTCATTTCTCTGTTCGTTTTGCCTGCAGTAATTATATTTCCAGGTGTTTTTCAGGAAAGTTCCCATCTTAAATATTCAATTCTTGTATTCGACCAATTATATTACTTTTTGGTTCTAGGTGCTATCTCAGCATCACTCAGCTTCACTTCTGGTAGCTATAATCATGAAGTATCACAGGTCCTTAATTCACGAATTCACTGAACAAATAATCTATTAAGTGCCAGTCTGTATATGCCATGTTGTCCAAACAGACCAAATACTCTGCCCATGGAGCACACACCGTATCGTGCAGGGAGATAGTCTATGAACACACCACATATATAAAGTGCACGGTATGTTTGCCAGTGATTTTACAGAGGAAAGCAGCACGGTGGGGCACGGGAGTGCCAGCAGCTGGGGCAGCATTGCAGCTTTGCATCGGTCATCTGGAGGTGTTACGGGGAAGTGGCGTTTGGACAGTGATGGGATGGATGTGCGCAGAGGCAGGAGTGATGTGAATATGTGGGAGGAGAGTGTGTCAGGCAGAGGGAGCAGCTGATGCAAAGGTCCTGAGGCAGGAGCCTGCCTGGAAAGTTCCAAAGAACAGAGGCCAGTGTGACTGGGGAGAGTAGCAGCTGGCTGAGGAGGTCATGGAGGGAACAAGGGAGCAGATTGCGCAGGACGTGCTTCCCCATTGTAAGGACTTTGGCTTAGTATTATTATTATTAGACCTTAGTTTTGCAGCAGTTTTAGGTTTCTAGAAAAACTGAGCAGAAAGTACAGAGAGTTCCCATATACCCTCCATTCACCCTCTTTCCCCTACTAACATCTTGCATTAGTGTGGTACACCTATTACAATCGATGAGCCAATACCGGTACATTATTATTAACTAAAGCCCACATTTAGAGTTCACTCTGTGCTGCACATTCTTTGGGTTTTGACACATTTATATGACATGTATCCACCCTCTAGAATCTAGTGGTTTCACTAGAACCTGCTGCGCTGCACCTAGCCATCCCTCCCTCCCCTCAACCTCTCTCAACTACTGATTTTTTTATTGTCTCAATAGTATTGTCTTTTCCACAATGTCATATAGTTGGAATCATAGTGTGTAACCTTTCCAATTGGCTTCTTTAACTTAACAATATCCATATTTTTTCATGGTTTGGTAACTCATTTCTTTTTATCACTGAATAATCCCATTGTGTGATGCACCACTGTTTATCCACTCACCTATTGAAGCGCATCTTGGTTCCAAGTGTTGGCAACTATGAATAAAGCTGCTATAAACAAACAAGTGCAGGTTTTTGTGTGGATATACGTTTCTGACTCATTTGGATAAATACCGAGTAGCACAATTGCTGGATTGTATGGTAAAACTATGTTTAATTTTGTAACAGACCACCAAACTACCTTGTCAAGCGGCTGCACCATTTTGCATTCCCACCAGCAAAGAATGCAAGTTCCTGTTGCTCCACATCCTCGTCAGCCTTTGGCGTTGCCAGTGTTCTGGATTTGGGTTATTCCAATAGGTTTGTAGTGGTATCCCATTGTTTTAATTTGCATTTCCCCGATGATGTGTGATGTTAAACATCTTTCATATGCTTACTTGCCATTTCTGTATCATTTTCGGTGTTTCGTAAGTTCAGATCTTTTGCCCATTTTAAAAATTGGGTTGTTTTTTTTCTGCATTGTTGAGTATTAAGAGTTCTTTGTATGTCTGCTATACAAGTCCTTGATTGGATGTGCGCTTCACAAATATCTCCTCCCAGTCCGTGGCTTTTTTTCTCATTCTCTCAAGGATTTTGGCTTTTCCTCTGAGTGAAATGGGGAGCTTTTAAGGGTTTCGAGCAGAGGAGTGACATTACAGGCAGATTACAAATAAAGAAGTATTGAACAAAGTAGAATTCCTGCATGCACATTTAGCACCTCATCTTTAAGTAATGAAGGTCAGATTTTCTAAGTGGTTTTTTAAAAATTTATTTCCCTAGTACAGACTGCTACACACTTTATTCACAGCCGTGGCCCTCTTTATTTCAGCCCATACGCTCTTGATACTTGAGTTTTGGATGACAGTAATCTTTCTTTCACCTTTTTTTTACTCACAGATAATATGAAAGTCCTGCCTGGCTCTGAGTTCTTCATGCCAGAGGCTTTTACAGCCCACAGTGTCCTCGGCCAGTGTTGCTCCCACCCTCTGGCCTCTCTCTAGGGCAAGGCCCAGGTGCCGCTTATAGAGAGATGTGCTTGACGGAGGCATCCCCAGGCTCCCTGTGCAAATGTAATCCTCTGCTGATTGGCTCCTTTTGCTTCACCATCTCCCCACCACGATGAGCTGGCCCTCCTTGCATGCCTCAAATCCCCTACAAGTTAACATGCGGATTAAAACAGATGTTTTCCCTACGTGGTCACGTCCAGCCCTCTCTCACATGGCTCTGAGGCTTTAACTTGCCATAAATGCAGCTTCTTGGGCAATTTAAGAACCAAAGACAGATTCCTTAGCCGCAGGGATGGGAGCAAAGCCAGGGCACTACTCCAGAGCTGCCCCCACTGTCCCCTGGTTCCCTGTGTGTGGAGTCGGACGGCAGGAGAATACCGCAGGAGCAGACGTGAAGTGGCATGGCGGCTGCAAAACCCTTGGAGACATCTGAGAACACAAACGTAAACAGTGAAAAACCATCAGGGACTGCAGGGACAGGAGTTGACATTCCCACCTGAAGTGTCTTGCTCAAAGGTAGGACATGGGGTTGTTGGGAGGCAGAGAGCAGATACGTGAGGCTGCGTCCCAGTCAGGAGACTGCACGTGTTCACAGGGCAGACACGACTCTGCCTCTCTTAGAAGGTTCTGAGCCCCACTTGCCCGCTCTGTGACACCAGGGTACACAGCAGGCACCCACTTTGGATTTATTAGCACCTTTCTGCCAGAGGCCACAGGCCTTCCCCATAGACGTCTTCAGCAGTGGACAGTAAGATATCACCAGCCATTCTGAAATACTTTCACTAGGAGAGGAAATAGATGCCAAAGGATCAGAAACCATACAGAAATGAAGAAAGAAGAAAGTAGTCAGTGGCTCAGGTTTATAAAATGCCATGCCATGATTTATGGACTGTTTATTCATTAGGTCACAAGCATGAGGATGAAAGAAAATAAGGATGACTATTCCATATGAATAGGTGAAAACTTTAAAGAAAAATCTCTGACTACAACACTCAATTTGAGTTTTCTTATGAATCTGTACTGTTCTCAGTTTTCCTCTGTTAAGATCCTTCAGAGACACAAGAATGGCATCTGTGAAAGGAATGTAACGAGACCGCAGCAGTGGCTCATCCCAGCCACATGTGCCTCCCCGGTCTGCATCACCGCGGAGGCTGACCTTCAGGTGTGGCAGGGCGTGTGCGCTTGTCCAGGTCACTCTCACTTGGCAATTAAGACACAACTGCTACGTTTTCATCTGACACTGGGAAAACAAAATACAACTCAATGGGGAAATTTATTCTAGGTTATCTGATAAGTGTTTTATCCTTAGTATTTTCTTATCCATTTTTGGCATTGGTATGAATTTGGGACCACTGCCATGACTGCTAAAGGATTTATCATGTGCTTTTGGAATCCGTGGGAACCAAGCCTCAGGGGACACGAGTCAACTTAAGCTGTGTAGTCTTGTTGGTCTCTCCTTGACATTCGTGTCTCTGGCATATCTAATTTAGGCTGGGAACTGGAGATTTTGTATATTTATAAGTCGGTTAGTTTCATCCTAATGGAAAACATTTTGTTTTTTGCCAGATGACTGTAGCATTCCATCTAGGAGTTGGGTTTGGGGATACGTTGAAGAAAGAAAGCAAAAGAAAAATATTTATTATTAAAGGTTTTAATTTCTTTCAATAAACTACTTGCTTACTAGTCTACACATTTTTTAGGAGTAGCTTACTTATCTGGTATTCAGCAACAAAATCCTTGAAATTTCTGTCTGTTGCTTCATTTGTTTCCAATGGATTTGGAAGAAGAGTTGCCCACTAGACTGCCAAGTGAGCACCATTGACCTGTATTTTCACTCCATTTAACATCTTTGACTGTGGAATGAGCATAGAGTGCTATGGCAGAACATACTTCCTGGTCAGAAGACGGCTGCAATTTAATTAGAATAAAGCAATGACTACCATGTAATTAAAAATTAGATGAACCATTAAATGCTAAGCAGACTTTTAGAAGGTGAAATCCTAAAGTTCTTAGGGACTTAGCCAGGCTGGCTGAGGACTGTTTCGTATGGGGAAGGCACACTGGCCAGAAGGGAAGAACAAGATAGTTCTGCTTTTATAACATATTTAATAATACTTGCACATGGTGCAAAATTCAAAGGGTCCACTAAGGAGACAGTGAAAAGCAAGTTTCCCCCATTGCCCTGTCCTGCAGGCCCCATTCTGCCCCCCTGTGGCAGCCCTTGTCAAGTGTCTGGCATACACTTGCAGAGATAACTCCATGCATTTCTAAACACCCACATGCATTTTCTTCTTGCCTTTTTCTTTTCTTTCTTTCTTTTTTTTTTTAAACACAAAATGTATATATCCACACTGTTCCCCATATCCCTCCAAGCCCCCATAACTTAGAGATTGTATTATAACATATCAGGACATAAAGCTGCCCCCTTTTAAAAGGCTGTGTGGTGGTGGTGGAGATGCTATAATTCATTTAATCTGTCCTCTAAATCTGCAGTTGGTACCAGTCCTTGGTCTCTTAGGGACGAGGCTGCAGAGTTCTGCCTCACCTCAACCCCGCCCCCCCGAAGGGGGGCGGTGCACAGCAGGAGGTGAGTAGCAAAGTTTCATCTGTTCACATGTATTTTTACAGCTGCTTCCCTCCCCATTGCTCCCATCACCACCTAGGCTCCACTCCAAGCCCCCCGCCCCCGTCAGTGGAAAAATTGTCTTCCATGAAAGTGGTGGTCCCTGGCACCACAAAGGTTGCGGACAGCTGTTTTAAATTATTTCCTATCTTTTGCTATTGCACTGCGTTCTATTTTTAGCTGCCACCACGAAGCTCTCCAGTTAGGGGCCCAGCAGAAAACAGATAGCTGGCACACTAAACATAGGTGTTGAAGATACTATTTGAGAAGTGAGGACAGGGGCCCATAGGAGATGTGGAAGCACCCTGGGGAGTGATCAGCTCCCCCTGGCCTTAAGCGAAACATGGGGAAGCAGGGTTCCTGGAGCCAGTGAGAGCTGCAGTTACCGGAGAGGCTCCTGGCAGAGCTGGGATCTTCCTTCAGTAGAGGAACACAGTCACTGGTGTGCTAGTAAATGTGTAACAACTGGCTCTCTGGGGTGGGGGCTCTGATCTGCACTGTTTGCTGATTTCTGTGGTGTAAATACTGTTGTCATGGCTGAGCTCAAGCTACCAGCATGACAGGGTGAGATACACACTGCCGGCTCTTGTGAGCCAGCTCCAGCACACAGGTGCAGCCATTGTCCTATCAGCTGCTCACATGTTCTGCCAGGGCCTCCTATCAGCTGGACCCCTCCAGAAGCCAGAGAGCAAGGGAGCTCGGCTGATGTGTTCTTCGGAGGTCAGCCTCCCAGAGCATGGAGAGGTTGGTGAAGTGCATAGGACAGGTCATTTCACCTCTCCGAGTCCCTGTTTCCTCATCTGTGAAATACCAGAACTACCTCAGATGCTTTCTATGACTGTTTCCACACTAAGATTCCTTCACTTACTCTGTGATGGGTGAATCTGGTGACCTAGCTGGTTTAAGT